>VDFB02089130.1:8922-212375 GCA_007258455.2 Sequoia sempervirens | reverse complement strand
AAATGAATATAATATTATTTTCTATTATTGTTTTTATTGTTGTTCAACAATGGTGTAATTTGTGAAATATGCTCATCTTTTCTAACAGTGGTATCAGAGCAATAAAGATGCTAGGCCTGTGGGAGAGCAATGTAAGTTGTTGGTTATGATGTTGAAATATGTAGTTTTGGTGTTGTAATTTATTATGACTGAAGAAATTAGAATTTGAATGAATTTATGAAGTGTTTAGTTTTTCATGATGACAATTTATTTCACCATCTGTTTGTTGTTGCTTGATGTGGAATAATTATTGGCTGCATTCATTTGTGAGAAACTTGTTGGAGGAGAGAAGTGGGTATGAATTATTTGCAATAAAAATGGATATGAAAGGTGAATAAACATTTAGAGTGTTGGAACATCTAAAAGAAATTTTGATGCCATGTAAAAAGGACACAAGGTGGGAAAGGTGCAATTGCTTCAATTTAATTTTCTAGCTTTCAGTGATAAGGTATAATAGTATAGAATGATTAATTTAATGGAAGTTGGAGGTTGATCATTTATTTTGGTTTTACATTGAAGTTTTTTTTTCTTAGGTAAATGCCTGTGTGAAGATTCAAGGTAAAAAGAATTACCTTTCTTTCTATTTGAAGTGGCAGAAGGATTTTGTAATGGAGTAATAAGGGTTTTTTTAGGAAGTCAATTTTAGTTAATGCATCCTAGAAATTATAACAGAGATATAAAGATTTATTTGTTAAAGTTGAAGTTGCATATCTCGGAGAGATAAATTTAATGTGTTTTGTAAATGGGAAATAAGGTCATATTGTAAAAGGTGTATTTTCAATCCAACATCTTGTTAGTTTTTATCATGGCCACACATATCTCAAAGATTGATTGTGCTTTTGACACCATCTTTGTTACACATGGTAGTTCTTTCAAAGATTCACATGTGAAATCATAATCATATGAATAGAGTGTAACAGGGTCTAATTGGAGGCTGGAGGAAATGGAGGCTGGAGGACAACTATCATCCCGAATTAGCTTTTGGCTCAGGGATGATATTTTGCATGAGAAGAAAATTTTGTTTCATCTCGATTCCTTTCAGGAGCAAGATGGGGCATGCAGTGGTTTGTTGGTCTGTGGATAATTGAATCCACAAATCTAGAGAGTTGTGTTGTTGGTTTTTGTAGGTGTGTTACTGTGGATAATGGAGTTATTCTTGATTCACAGTTGGTTGGTAATCTAGACATTTATCCAAACACGAGGAGTTTGGATCAATGTTGATGAAGAGGTGGTAATCCAAACATTTATCTAGACATGAGGAGTTTGGATCAATGCTAATGAAGAGTTGGTAATCCAGAAATTTATCCAAACAAGAGGAGTTTGGATCAATGCTGATGAAGAGTTGGTAATCAAACATTTATCTAGACATGAGGAGTTTGGGTTGATGTTAAAAAAAGGGGTTTATGTTGATGCTGATACAAATTTTGGTTTTCATTTTTTTGGGGGATACGTAGGAATTTTAAGTTTTACATTTTTAAATGTAAACTTTAAGGGGGGGTTGTTGGAAAATAAAGTTTACATTAAATAAATTTAAAGTAGGTTTACATTTAGTAAATTAGCTGTTAGGTTAGTTTTTAGTAATAAATAAAATAATTGTTAGTTCTGGGAAGTTATTCTTGTAAGGGAATTTAGGTGGTTATTCATAGGTATGAAATTTACGGGAATGCAATGCTTTTAAAAGCATTTACAATGCACATTGTAATTTACCTAGAATGAATATAATATTATTTTCTATTATTGTTTTATTGTTGTGCAACAATGGTGTAATTTGTGAAATCTGCTCATCTTTTCTATGAATATTAAATTTTAAGAAGACATAACTTAAGCAGTTATTTTCAATCATATCAACACATGTCTAATTAAAATATAAGTCAATATATATATATATTCATTTCCAAATGTCAATTACAATATCCAAGTTGACTTGGCTCATTGGGCCACAATGTCGATACAATTACAAATTACATCAAGGTTACATCATAATCCTTTGATAACTTGAAAATATCCAAGGATTCCTTTTGACACTTGCCTCCTCTAGTGGACAAGAACATGGCTGGGGCACTTTATTGCCCAACCACAAAGCTTACGCTTCCCTAAAATTCTTCCTTCTCGAAGAATGTCTGACCCTACACAAAAAATTTAGCAAGAGAACAATCTACAAGGTGAAATCTAGTGTGTGCCCAAACATCAACATGCATCTCTAACTATGATCAGAAAAAATACAAGATCTATGCTAGGAATGCCAGAGAGTGTCATCACATAGAAGTCCATACATACATAATGGGCTAACTGCTTGGCCAAGCATAAAATTTAGTCGCAACAACAAAAGATAGGTTTTGGATAAAGCAAAACCTATACCCTCTGTACTCCATTTCGGCACCTGTCCCGGAAGGTAACTTTCAACATCACAAATTTATTCCTTAACAACTATTGACCCTCTAGAAACATCTACCCTGAGGTGCTCTAGTCTACTTAAGTGTTGTTGTTCTACTAAACAAAGAGAATATTCTTTACATACATATATCTATGAAAAGTAATTTAGTCTACTTAATCCATCACCTTAAATAAATTCAAAAAAACAATTCAAGTGGATCTATTCAATACATTATCCATTCAATTCACACACATGTCACATGATTACATTCAATGTAATTCAATATTCATTAAAAATGAATTAAATAAGTAACAAAAGAAGGTATGTCACAAGTATGTGTATGTACGTAGACGAAATTCTATGTGCATACACATATATGTGCTAGCCAATTTAAGTTATTATATTTGTGCATACATTCTGAAATAAAAAACTATTATAACATATTTCTTTCATTTAAAATAATGCTACAGATTGTCATATCATTTTATTGTTATACAAGATGTAAAATGCCCTTTTCAAAGAAAGAAGAATAGTTCTATTTGAAACAATTACTACATACTGGTACACTGTTTATTTCAAATCCATGTTGTTTGCAGAAGTTTACAAGTTATTGTGCCAATGTGTCTCATTAACAGTTTCAAGTTAACTAGTACAATATGTAAACGATCAATGTTTTTATCATTTTGGATATACAAATATTTAAACAACACTAATATCTTTTTGTGCAAATAAAATAATTGAACGACATACTTGTCATTTCAGAAGCAAAATAAACAAATGAATATGGAATAATTTTATTATTGTTTGGGTTATGGAGAAACCTGTGCTTCTAATGGCGACAGTTATAAGATATATATATATATATATATATATATATATATATATATATATATATATATATATATATATATATATATATATATATATATATATATATATATATATATATATATATATATTCAAGCCATTGTTGTTCTAAAGAATGACTAACAGTCGAATGATTGTTTGGTTTTATTAATAACATCATCTAAGGTCGAAACATATGCTTCCCGATCATCGGCCTCTACGACATTCGTGCAATGAAACAATGTAAGTATTGTTCTTAAGGAATAATACTATGCATTCAATAAGGAATGGTGAAAAAAAACATTGTGAGCATTGCATGAAAGCAACAATAATGGGAATCATTCTGATGAACGATTAAATCTATATACAAATGGTATATTGTTAACCGATCTTAAAGATCGTGCCAACATAATGAAAATAAAATGGAACGATATAATTGTTCGATCATTGTTCGTGGTGAATGAGGTGACATGCTTAAATAATAACGACATATATACATCGTTCTATGAATGATTATTGAATCCTTCACACCCATTTGGTGCGGCATACTTGTTCGGCCTAGTCGACAGGAAGAACAACAAATAGTGAAGGATAACAATAGAGAAACAATCGTTTCCCTTAGAGGGAGATGATAAATGATTTTAAAATCATTTAAACTAAAACAATACTAATAGCTATCAGATTCATCTGATTAACCATGAAATGGTTAATAAAACTTACATGCAATAAATAACGAATAAAGGTTATAACAATAAAACATATAGAACATAAGTAGGTCTGGCTATCATGCCGATAGAAAGAATACGCATAGATTTAGTGCATGCAAAGGTTGGTCGATAAGGCCCTTGCAACGTTTTTCAAGAAATGATCGATCTCAAACCAAAACATCCTGGTACTAAAGCAAAATACGCTTGCAGTTAATGGACATCTAATGTTTTACCGCCAACTCAAATGGAATCAACATAATGAAAGGGAAAATGCAATTTTTGAATAGTTTGTATTGAAAAATCATCACCATTGCTAGTCCCCTACCGATTCCTTCCAAGTATTTCATGCTACCAAAATGGAAAACCATCTTTTCCTTACTTGTTCGCTCCATTATGGGGTCGTTTCATTTCATAATTACCCTTAATTTGGTCACCCCACTACTGAAATTTAAATATATTAGCCTTAAATTTGTGATGTTATGTAAACTTGTATATGGTTTGGGGTTTGTTCCTAGGATTAGGATATACCAAGGTTGGGAGTAACCTACATGGTCAATTAGATCACTTGAATGTACAATACCTTTGGGATGGAATCCCATGTTATGGAAAGAACTCGTCAAGAGTTAGTATGGTCATGTTATTTACCAAATTGAGCAATAGGGTGGGTGAACAAATGACATCCATTTCATTGAGGTGAAACGCCACTTCTTATAAGTGAGCTTGACGCAATGATCAAATCTTTGGCCAAAGTAGTGAAAGTTGCCACCGATTACACTATTGGTTCACTGTGGGGTAGGGTTGCATAACTAGGCTGGGAATGTCATGCATGTAGGTGGGTATCCACTATATAGTAAGCTCTAGATATGTAGGACACAACACCAAGCTCAGGTAGGCTATTATCATTTATGAGGGATACTAAACCAAACTCTTCATTGAAGGGTAGGGTCATCATACCAGTTAGGTAGATGTGCGGGGGATCACAGTAAGTTAGTGGTTGGAGGAAAAACACTTGGGTGATTCTCTCCCTCATGCAGTAGGCAATCAGAATTTGAGGATGTATGCCAACAAGGACATCTGGACCATTTGTACTTTATTCCATTGTGTTATTAAAAGATATGCATGTAATCATGATCTTATATCTTTATGAAAAATGTATATGAAAATGTAATCGTTACTTGGGATTATGTAATGTTACTTTATTGGAATGCAATGGAAATTTGAAATGGGATTATTTTGAATATGTATCTTTGTTATTGAAATACAATGGGAATTTGAAATAGGATTATTTTGAATGTGCATCTTTATTATTGAAATAGAAATTATGGAAAAAAATAATTGCTATGTGTTAGTGAACTTAAAATATTCACATATAGGTTAAACTTAGGTGAAAATAATAGGTAAAACATCAGGTATGTTACACAAACAAAGTCCTAAATTTAGACTTGCCATAAAAAAATTTAGACATTTTTAAAAATGAATTTGGAGTAAATGTATAGAAAATAAATTGATCAAGTCAAATCTTAGAAGTATTTACACATTTTAAAGTTGACGAATAACGTATAGTCATGTAAGTTGGAAGTAGTGAAAGTTAAAACTTTTGAGTATGATATTATTTGATCACTTCTTAGAAATTCAATTTAAAGTGATTAGACTATTGACAATTTTATAGATACGTATAAAAAATAACATTTCCCAAATTATTTATTTTAATTTACTAGATTTGGTTTTTGGAAAAGATTAATTTCTATAGTGTTTTAATTGTTCAAATTTCCTTAAATCGAATTGAATGAAACATTTGATGTTAATGAAATAAATATTCCTTGGTTACTTTTAGAATCAATAATAGAGTTAAGTTAGAATTAAAATTATTATTTCGTGAAAAGTACTCTAGAGCATATTTCTTTTTCATAATGTTTTTATGCGAACTTAATAGTTGTTCCATGTTTAGAGGTCGTGATAGATTATCCTTGGTCTAGTTATCTCTATTCCACCTTCACTTTTTATGCAAGGGCTTACGATGGTGTCATTAAATTGATGTCATCATAGATGCTAAGGGATGTTTCTAAATTTTATCTTGGTTGAGTTGAAAATTGGAAAAAAATGGGGTCTAGATGTGTTCAAGTATTGGAAAATTTAGGGAATGACAACCACAAATCCTTTATTTAGGTTGGGCAATTGAGGACAATTATTAAGGTGGGTAAGACCTCCTTCACTTATTGGATCTACTAAACCAAGGGCGGTTTCCCTAAAGTGTTGAATTATATGATACTATAAGGATTGAACAATGACCTTGTTGCAAACCATACCCATTGCATAGTGTATCCCTATTTCGATTGTCACAACATACTTGGGTGTTAGTTTGAATACACAAGGCTAAGCATATTTTTACAACAAAAAAGGCTTACTAGATAAAGTGTTTAAAATATGGATATAGAAAATCTTATATTGCTATTATGCACTTATACATGAAAGTTTGAAAGATAACACAACTAAAAATGTGTACAATTTTTTATTTGTTTAACGTGTGTTGAAGTGATCAAATGGAGGAAAAATTACATACTAATACCTATATCCAATTGAAACAAAGCATGGAATTTATGCGAAATATGTAACATCTAAAACTAAGTAGGATACTTTAACCAATATATACCCAAAGACTATACTTACTCAAATGCACACATAAACTATGTTCTACATATGCAAATGAGTAAATAACAAAAGTTGCATAACTTTATAAGAGTCTACTTAATAATCTAGCAATATATATATATATATATAGATCTTGAGAAGATCCATTAGAAATTCTTTAGAATAATTTTATAGCCTTTCGATTGACCAACTAATTAAGAACCCATCAATATAATACACAAATAACTCTTAAAGACACTCAAACAATGTCAAACCTACTAGTTACAAACATTATTCAAAGTTACAATGATTCTATCTATAGATTTTGAACAATGCCACATCAATTCAACCTCAAAATAATAATACCCATAACTAAAAATGAAACCCTAAATATTCCCACAATATTTTATTCTTTTTTGGTTTTGTAACTGCTATTTTTTTTTCTTGAAAACTAGTTTTATTGAGTCTATATATAGCTTGGATAATATCATTATGATTTAGGAAGGTATGGAATGGACTTGATGATCTTATCAACAAGATATGTTCATCAAATTTGACTTTGCTAAAGCTTGTGAATGCATTAAGTTACCTTTTATCATTTACATGCTTAAGGCCTTAGTATTTAGGCCTTATTTTATTCAATAAATGTGTATGCCCTTGTTTGATGCTTTAACATATCTCACTATCAATGACTAGCAATCTATTATTTTTATCCTTTTCAATTCTATCCACCAGGGATGTCCCTTATGTCCTACATTATATATGCTTGCTCTTAAAGTTTTTGGATACCTATTGTATAATTTTGTTTAATAGAGGTTGGTCAAAGGTATTTTATTATTTAATTACATGGCCCAATAAGTAGTGGTAATTTTTCTGATGGTTATTTTCTCTTTTGGAAGAGGAAAACAATATTAGCCAAAATCTCCATTGTTTTTATATTTTTTACAAAGCTTCGTATTCTAATATTCAATGGCAAAAAATGAATATTATAGACAATCATTTCTTCCTAAACCTCCTGGCCAGCTTGAATTTTATGGGTGGAAATGGATTGGGCATGGAGAAATATTCAAGTTTATAAGCATTCATTTTTTTTTCAAGCTTCTCCAACTACTCTATAGTAAGCTATTTTAGCCTAAATTGAGAAGTTGGAGTATTGGGTAACTAAACCTTTATACCCAATGCGGAAGTTCTAGATTTTTTCTATGAATCTTGTATCCACACATGTTTATCATTATAATAGTTGGGTTCCTTCTAAATCCTCTTATCTAATTCTTGAGAATCTTCTTAGAGACTCTATTTAGGCCTCTTCAAATCATAGAGGTTTTCATTGGGTGGCATTGGAGTATTGTTGTCTCCCATATGACTATGAAGATTAGGGTTTAATTTCCACTCAATGCCAAGGCTTGGATTTGTGTGCCAAATAGATCATTCAAGCTTTAGAGATAATGAGGCTTGGAATTTTTAGGTTTGTCACTACATTTCTTATAGTAGCCCTTATGGGAGATCAACTTGGAAGGGGATTAGATTTCACTCCCTTCTCATTATGAAAGATATCATTCAAATCTAAGGGAATATTATTATGAAAATAATTTGGAAGGCTTGGGAAGCTATCAAACCCTAGCTTCTTTGGAATGGCACTAACTTTCATATTTGTTTTAAAATCATCCTCTTTCTAAGACCCCAAGGGTCCATGCTTTGAGGTTTTTCAAAAAGGGGATCAAGACCTCCCAAGTCTCTTTTCCAAAGTGACTAGGTTTTTTTTTATCTTAGCTTGAAGATAAGATGAATTTTCATCTATACAATGAAAAAATTTAAACATTTGAAATTATCATGTGTTATTCCTTCAAATGTGGTTCAAAAAATTTAGAGTTCGATCTTTGCAAACCTCAATAGAAATATTAGAAATGGTACCTTGATATACCATTTTGGAATTACAAGCCTCATAAAGGCTACTCTTTCCTTTCACTTCATTCATCTATGGTGCCTATATTAAACTAGAGATGAATTCTATGAACTCAATTATTAGTTTGGCAACACAAATTTTGTGCCATTTTGTTAGTCATTCTTGAGCCAAAGCTACCTCATTTTGCTTAGTGTATAATTTTTTAAAGCCTTTATGGTGGTTCTATGTTAATCTACCTGAGGATTTCAGATCCTTAATGGCTTTTTTATAATCATTAGGAGTCTTTGAAGCATTATTTTTAGTTTTGTTCCAAAGCTCAAGTTTCCTAGGCCAAGAATTATGTTTTCTTTGGGTCTTTTCAACTTGAGCCTTTTTCTACGCATATGTTGTTGTTAGGGGATTGGTCTAGAATGCCTTATAGATACAATCAAATTTGGAATGCTTTCAAGGCATTAATTATTTTTATAATTTGAAAAGATTGAAATGTTACTTTTTGTTTGGGTATTTTATTGATCATAATTTCTCACTTTATTTTAAAGCTATAATATATTATAATATGCTTATGTAGATTCAAGAAAAGCTAATAAGTTTGAAACTTAAATTTTCTCACCTTCATGTGTTGTTGGATCATTGGTGTAATGCTTTATGTAATTTTGTCAAGGTCCTATTGACTCCCACCTCCAATAGAGGTTAATCTTTGCCTCAGGAATTTTTAAGGGTGTAACCAAAAAACTCATGAATTGGGATGCTCATTCTCAAGTCCCTTCATCTCTTATGAAAAGAAATCATGCTTAACGAGGATTGTCATAACTTAGTAGTTGATGTTCTATTTTTACGCCAACTTTTTATGGTGGGATTGTTGGTTGCCCAAACTCTTGCAAGTTTTCTCGACTATATCTTGTTATTTCTCTAATTTGAGTTGCTACTAAAGATAAACAAGATGGTAATTATGGTTGGGACACTCTCATGGAAACTTTGGACCTCACTAACATATGGGGTAAGCTAGATGATTGGGACCCTCCTCTTCCTTCCTCTACTCTCACTCTTGTTGCATCACAAATTACAATAACTGTGTTATTGTGTTTTATTTTAGGTTGTTTCTCCATTTGGGTACCTTATAAATCACATGTAGTGGTTTAATTATGAGTACCCACCCATATCGAATCCCCTCCCCACTTTGGGGTGAATTTTTCCACACACCTTTTTTTGTGAATATGTATAACACTATTTTATAAATGGTAATATATACACTTTTTGTTAAAAAAAATCCAATTTGAAAGGAGGATATTGGTATAGTCATGATTGATAGGATATTGAGTAAGAACAATTATGATACAAAATATGTCTTTAGTGACTTCTATGAATAAAATTCTCTACAGAGGATGAAAACTACCAAAGTAGATAGGCTAAAGTTATTTTTGTAAAAATTATTCCCAAGAACCTTAGTATGAACATGTTGAGATTGAAAATATATATCCAAGGAAGAATTATAAAGAACCATAAGGTTTTTTTAATGGGAAATATTTAGGTGTTGATGATATTTGTATTGACTTTTATAAAGAAATTATTGATTAGAATTTACATATTTGATTAAGACATACAACGAAGTCATTAAATAATGTTCCATAAGAAAAGAGATAGAGAGGGTTATTACTAAGGTACTTCCTAAAGAGATGGATAAACCTCTTATATAAAATTGGAATCCAATAACCCTTATCAATGTATCATATAACATTTGGCCCAGTTATTGACTCTTAGGATCACTGACATTCTCCTCGAAATCACTTTTGAGACTCAATGTAGGTTCATTAAAGGAAGATATATTCTTTAAAAATTAATTGTCATTTGTGAAGGACTGGATTTATTAATATTCAATTTATTGATGTATTCACCTTACTTTTTGAGTTATCCAAGGATTTTTAAAAAAATTGATAAGTAGACTCAACATTTACTGTGAAGCGTATGAGGCAAGATTTTAAAAAGTATATATTATTCCTCTACTTGGCTATTAAGTAATTATCAAGTTGAAGAAATTCAAAAAATTTTAATAAGCTTCCTCTCATCAGATGGTAGAGGTAATAAATGAGGCATGTTGTTAAATGGGATCAATTGTGTCTTCTTAAATCAAGGAGATGTTTTGGTCTTAAAGGCATTAAATTATAGGAATTTTTTCTTGAAATTAAATGGATTATAAGAGAATTTACTATTTGTGATCCCTAGAAAGTAGTGATAAGGAACAATATTACTTTGGAAACCCTAAGGAAAGGTAGGAACTAAAAAGGTCTACTTTCATGTGATCTATTTGTTGGTGTAGTAATTTAATTGCACCTTACTATATTTACTTAGGTAGGATAGGATATTTGAGTACATGTCATTTCCTTCTTTCATGGGAGTATGATTTTTTCCATATCCTCTCAAATTTAGAAACATAGTTAAAAATATCCCTAGTTTTTTAGTTTACTGCCTCTTCCTCATTCTCATTGGATTTGCAATCTTGTGACTATATATTATAGCACTTTCTTTCCATCGAATAAATAATTTTAATATTAGTCTCACATGTTGAATATTTAAATTCATATTTTGTAATTAGCTATTAGAAATTTATTCTTGGGTAGAATTCTTATTTATGCAAAAATTTAACATTTTATCAAAGCCACAATGTCTTAAATTGATTTCATTTCTAAGTTTTATAGATTAAATATATTAGATTTTGGTGTGTTTCTCTCTATGATATTTATTTTAGGTGAATTTTAGAGCTTAATGGAATAAATTTAAGCTCACCACAATATTTAAAAGGACCATTAACAAGATTGAATTTCATTTCACCAAAAATGGAGATTGAGAAGCTCTCATGACATCACTATGATGTCAATCATTTCTTCCCTCCTAGCTCAACCCCTCTCCCATACAATTTTTATTTTTTGTGTTAAAATTTAGAGGCTCCATCTTTGCTCAGTTTTTTTTTCCTTTTTTTGATATGAGCTAATTTTTTAAGAGATAAATATTGTGTTGTAGACAATTTTTTTATTTTGATGTTTGTTTTTTTAGAAATTATAGATTCTCATAGGTGATGCTATCTAATTCTTATTTTTAGGAACTTTTGAGGCTTCATTCCAACTCATACAATATCATTTTTGTAGGAGTTTAAGGTGAAGTACAACACCCCAAGATCACCTACAAGATAGCAATGACTTCCACAAGAGAGAAATGGCATAAATATCATGCTATGATTATGGATGTAAGATTTCCAGATTGAATATGTGATGTACATATGATTCCTTGCTTCTAAATACAAGTTGTGAGATAGGATTAGACAAGATATTGACATGTGTCTTGATCCTATATAATGAGAACTACTTAAACAAATATTAAATGACTTAGGACATGAACATTAAATGTAAAAAGATAAGATAAGATCTAGTGACAATTAACACTATCTAGAAAGATTCCCTCCTGGGACCTAAGTGGACAACATGTAAATAGGACCTAGATAGGTAAAACACCTATTTACACAAACAAACCCCTTAAGTAAACTTAGGGATTATTATTATGCAAAGATGGGTCTTGGTTATGAGGCCATGTTAGGTACCCACGTATAGATGTAAATGCAATCTCTCACAAACAGAGAAAAGGAGAAAATCCAACATGACAAAACTCTTGCTCAAAACAAAAAATAATTCAATAATACTCTCCATGAAAAATGAGAAGGACAAAACCCCATGTGAGGAAAAAGACCCCCCCATAAGAGAGATGAAGAGACCATTTAGCCCCCCCAATGAGATAACCTACTACAAAGAAACACTAGAAGCATATTGGTGGAGTAACATTGGAAGCATATTGGCAGAGTAACACTAGAAGCATACTAGTGGAGTAACATTGGAACCTTAATCCAAGCAACAAATGAATGATAATTCCAATGCAAGAAATCCTAAAATCTCTTTGGAGCAATCTTGGAATCATGATAAAGCAACAACAATCCTGATGCTAAGGAACACTATAACACTCGATATGGAGTAACACTAGAATATGAATGAAGCAATAAGAGATAGAACATCATTCTAGAACTGAAATAAAGTGCAAAGATAAAAAATTGCACCTTACCAAGTGATAGTATGTTCAAGTGATCAACTAGAATGTGAATATACACAAATTCAAATAAAAGATACCTAAGGTTGAATAAGAAAAAAGTGCATGAATGGCATAATAAAGCTCCTCAATACCTTTCAGATGTCGTAAGAATCATGAAAATTAGAGATTGTGGAAAAAATTATGAGCTCAGGATCCAAAAATGAAGATCTAACTTCAATAAAAAATAAATGCCACCAAACATATTTATTTGGAAAATAACCTACACTATTGCGAATTACATCAAACCAACTTTTCGACGATATCTCATTTTCAAAAAAATTGCCTCCTAAATTGCAAGTTATGGAATTTTGAAAAAAATGCTTCGCTCAGGCATGAGGGGACAAAATTTGGGCCCTTGGGCTTTAAGCCCCCAGTCACCCATAGGACCGCAATATTAAAGATTTGTTTTCAAAAAACTGTGTTGTTGGGGCAACAGGCCATAGGTTGTGTTGCCTGGGGCTATAAGCCCACCTCACTGGGTGGAGCCAAAGCCCTCGTGACCACATGCCTGGTGGGGTAAATTATATTTTAAAACAAACTTTTAACTTTAATAAAATATGTGATTTAAAAGGATTTTCATACCCTTACGAATGACATGACAAGTATTGAAGTTTGCAGTCATAAAGATTACGCCAATTGATGCTAGAACAATATGAAGCTTGTGAAGAAGAATATGCCTAGAGAATATTTCACCTAGATGTTGACCAATAGACTATTGCAAATGATTTGTATGGTACAACTAGGTACGAATCTATAAGGTCGTACGAAATATGTCGATAAAGCCAAATATTTGCTTGGTGCCCTTGGGGAAAATATCAAAATTTTATGATTTGATAATCAATCCTTAGGTTTTTGAGCCTTTTGGATGCAATGTTAGGGTTAGATTTGGCCCAAAGTGCTCCAAAAATTTGGCTACCTCCAAGATCTTACAATTGTAACCCTCAACTTGAAACCCTTGTAAATGAGTCAAAACATAACAAAATTTGATGAAATGAAAGGCAAACCTGACTTTCTTTGATGCCTTGGATTTAACCAAGAGGTCCTTAAAACCCCCAATCGCACTCAAAAAAAAATCAAGCCAAGATTGGTCCATCATATTTGGGAAGAAGTTTGTAGCACTGAAGCTCTAATACCATGTAGGAGTTTATAGTGAACTCCTCAACACCCCAAGATCACCTACAAGAGAGAAATGGTAGAAATATCATGCTATGATTATGGATGTAAGATTACCAGATTGAATATGTGATGTACATATGATGCCTTGCTTATAAAGGCAAGTTGTGAGATAGGATTAGATATGATCCCGACATGTTTCTTAATCCTGTATAATGAGACAACTACATCAATAAATGTTAAATGAATTAGGACACGAGCATTAAATGTCAAAAGATAAGATCCAGTGACAACTAACACTATCTAGAAATATTACCTTGTAGGACCTAAGTGAACTTAACATGTAAATAGGACCTAGATAGGTAAAACACCTATTTACACCAATAATTTTTTGGTGTATTATTTTAAAAGTGTATATTTTTTATATAATTATTTTGGTGTGAAGTGATTCATCACATTTTATATTAAAAATTGTAGTTTCATCTCTATGGCCTATTTCTAGCATTTACAATACATTGCAATCAAGACCACTTCATCGATTTGGAAAGTGGCAACTATAATCATGATAGGTATACAATTACAACATCATAATTTCTTGGGAAGGTCTCATAATTAAGCTATTTCAGGGGGTGTTTATGTAAACGCACTCAATTTGTAAAGTGCCATCATATCATGCACTTGTCTTTGGGGGGCTTACTCATGGACATTTTGTAGCCATGAACTATAATAAATTTCTATATCGGGGGCTTCATGCACAAGATTCTACTAATTTTGTGCAACAAAACATAATAAGGGATGAGAATTTAGTTGAATGATATATATTGTGCTCCTACCCCAATCTCAATTAAAGATCACATTGAGTTGCATCTAGATCCTCTAGTTCTCTCTTCACCACATCTTGATTATAACTTGACACATCTTCATTTACATTAGTTCACATCATAGGTTGAGATCCTATGGTAAGAGATTTTGAACCTTGCATTTGATTTTTATTGGATCACATCTCAAAATGAGAGCAATTCATTATGGTTAATATACTTGACTCTTCATGGTACGTACTGATGAAGAGGGTACTCCCCTCATTCAAAAATTGTCATAACCCAATTTTATTGCATATTTATTTAAATGTGGAAAATTGAATTATTGATGAAATTCAACTAAATATTTAATGGAGATTCTAGAATATTCAAATGTTGAATATAAGGAGTTGACTAATGTTGACTTTGTGGGTTTTTGAAAACTATTTTTATATGTCATCAAGAATTTGAATGTTATTGATCAAGTTGCAAGTGCAAGTGTGTGCAGTTGCAGGATGACAGGTTGAAGGATAAGAACATGGTTGAAGTAGGATTGTTTAGCTAGATCGAAAGGTAAGCCAGTTGGAATCTAGGTGCACACACCACAATGGCACGATGATTGGCATTTTACTAATTTGCATATAAAAGAAAGCGATTTTTTTTTTTTCTGTTTTGAACTATTTCAGTTGCTTGCAAATGAATGGTTAGTAGGTTTAATTGTCTATTAAAACCATGTGATTTGATGGAACTAAAATGAGCATTGTAAAGAAAATTCCTTTCCTTGGTGTAGAAATATATATATATATATATATATATATATATATATATATATATATATATATATATGTAAAGAAGCTTGAAATGAAAATAAAATAAAATTAAAGTTCCTTATTTAAAATGATAGTGTATGGAACCTTTGAGTTATTCCAAACAAGCAACTTGTATATGAATGTTTTATTTAAAATACACACACACACATATACACATATACATATACATATATATATATATGTGTGTGTGTGTGTGTGTGTGTGTGTGTGTGTAGATCGAACACACACACACATATGTATATGAATTTGAATTGAAAATTAAGTTGATAGACGATGCTTTAAGAGGTGGACTGTAGAAGAATAAAAAAATGCAGACCCACGATGGTCATGGCCTGCCCAATAATAATATCCATTATTCAAAATTAGAGGGCGGCTATGGCAGGAAACAACCACAATAATAGCACCCAACCGCATGCAAAGTGGAGGTTTTTACCATATTGAATGAAGGTGGTAGGTGAAAAAGTAGGGATCAATTTGGAAGGAAATCAACAAGCACCCAAAAAGCAGAAAAGAGATCGAAGTTTGGAGGAAAAATCTCAAGGAAGCTTCAAATGAAAGGCTCAGCCATAGAGGTAATTCGATGATATCGACATCACTATCATATGTTTACATTTCTTGGCTTGTGTTTATTATTGTATTGATGTTAGAAGCGGTAGTATATTGGAATGCTATGTTTTTTTTGTCTGTGTGTTCGGCTTAGGCCGAAGGGAAGAATGGCGACCACCCTTTGGGGGATTTGCATGGCCTGCGACTTGCTCATGTCAATGAAGCTATTCAGCTAGCCTTTAGTGCTAGAGTGAGGCATCTATACCTATGAAACGACTATTGAAAATGTTTGCTCAAAAGAATAAGCCATATATTGGATAATGTAAATCGTATTCCAATTTAATGTGTACCATTTTATGTTAAATTTGTAAGGGTTCACCAACCAAACCTATGAAAAGAGGAAGTAATGCTCTGTGATACCATTATCATTTGTCAATAGTGTTATTCTTAGAGGCCTACACTTTCCATTATCGGCCTAGCTGATAATGGTAAAAGGGAAGGTCATTATTTTATGCAAGACTGTAATAAACATATGGGGACAAAGAACAATCCTCGATCTGAAGAATTGATGGAATGCTAGAGAAGGGTTTCATTGTTAAATTTGTAAGAATTGATCCTCATGATCGATAGTATAATTTATTTGATTTAGTGTTATTTATGAGTCTGCATGAAGTATAAAACAACATGCATTAAGACATTCGCCAGTATGCCCATAAGGGTAAATTTGTATGAAACTTGGGGTTAAGATAGGAGGTACCCGACCCTAGTAATGGGTCAAAAACTAGAACAATTTGGTTTATTTGTTGCAGCCGAGTAGGCTAAAACACTGTTGATCCTGAAACCTCCTTGTTTTCTTAATTGAATATTGGCAAGCATGTTGAACTTGGTTTCTTTATTATATCAAGTTTCTCATAGTGGTTCGAGAGATTAAAGAGTCCAAGATTTGGATTATGGACATACTGTTCTTAATGTTGAAACTATGCTATTTGATTTGTTTATTTTATGTTCATGATGGACAAACCCGTTCAATTTTAAACGGTGAATAATTACTTGTAAGAGAACATGTAGCTTGTAAGTAGCTTAAGATCAACAAGATGAGTATACGACTTTAATTGTCATTTTTCTGTTAGTTGAAACATAAATGCATTAATGCAAACAAAAGTTATTCTTTAGCAAACAACTCTATTTAATTGAAATTGTCTTTATAGCTAGAAACAACTTATTTTATGACTGTTTAGTATGCAAACAACCTATTTTATGACTATTTAGAAGGAAACAAAATGTGATTTGTTAAAAAAATGAATGTTCATATGTAAATAGCTTATTTTATGACTGTTTAGTATGTAAACAACTTACTTTATGACTGTTCGGTAGGAAACAATATCTGTTTTGTTTAAACAATGAATATTCTTATGGAAACAACAATGTTAGAATATAATGGTATGTGAGAAACTGTTAGTAAAGACTTGCTTAGAACATTTATTTTGAATGTTAATTAGAATATTATATAAAGATTGCAATCTGAATAATGATTATTTCATAATATATGCACAAATTTTAACATTGGTAGGCACATATATGTGTATGCACATAGACTTTGTCTATGTACATACACATACTTGTAACACAACTTCTTTTGTTTTTAGTACATTTTTACAAGGAAGAATGCTTAAGATGTTAAGTAGAAACTAGTCATAAGAATGATATGACTGATTGTTGAAATACTTTGTGAAGGATATGTTGGATCTTAGTTGTGATCATATGGTTTGTCCTTGATGACAAATCCACTTTTAGTTGGTTCTCTTTGTTGATAGTCTCAGATTGGATCCTTATGCTTTATTATGGAACTTCTTTGATGGCATTAGCATTGGTTTACATTCAGATGGCTTCAGTTGGTTTTGATATTCTGCACTTATTCATGGACAACCTTATGTGTCTTCATAGTTGATTTAGTTTGTTGTGTACTGATGCCTCGAGTTCCATGTGCAGACAGGTGGCATTCACTGGATTACATTTTCAGGCATTTGTGTGGTTCAGTTCAAGGTGAAGGTTCATCTTTTTAAATGTGAAGGTATAAATTATCTTGTTCATATTATAACACTATGGTTGCATATATTCCTTCACATGGTATTCAACTTACTTGGTTCATTGGAAAATTCAGTCATTATCATATGATTGCACTATCATATTTTGTTGCCATGATCTCTTTACATGAGTCAATTCACTTCAGTAAGACATCATATTGGTATATACATTTTCATTGCTTTTGCACTTAAGGTCGATATCATTTTCATGATCTTCCGGGCTCACACATATTTAATTGGCTCAAAGGTAATTGACTTTGGTGAGTTTGTTTTGATAAATGACTTTTATTTAAGTCATATGATGACTCTATTGCACAAGCTTTGATCGGCATCTAAAGGTAACTTGTCACATTTATGAATGAAGGCAATGTTATTTTGAGGTTTCATTCTTAAATATTTTGGGCCTTATTGCATTTAAAAAAAATGACTTTGGTTAAAGTCATCGACTGCCATCATTCTTCATATGCTTATGTCGACTTTATGAGATTACTTGTCAAATATCAAAAAGTCACTTTGCAAGTATTATGTGTTATCATTTGGCATGATTAAGAGAAAACAATCTAGTCGGCCTCCTTTGGGCATCGATTTAATCATATCTATTTTGATTATTATTATGTTATTTTTGACTTTGAGTGGATTTCAAATGATCATTCAATCCAACAAAGTCATCGAATGGTTTGGAAAAGGAATAGGGAAAAACGTTTTTTCATTATGCTATCTTTTTGGCTAGGTATGGAACCCTAGCCTGATCGCCATCATGAGAGATTAAGTTTTTGTTGCTGCTGGCTGTAACAAATTTTTCAGTGGAGTATGGAAGCTTGGTAAAGGCAAATAGAAATCATGCACAACATCAAATGGTATTTATTTGATTGTTGCATAAACAGGTATCTTTATTTGGTATTTTTATTAAGCAAATGGCAGTCCTTGGGCATTATTGTTTGGAAATCTCTTTATGGCTAGAGACGTTTTTCTTTGCATGATCAGATTTTTGCAAAAGACATTTTGATTCACTCATTTCAATGATTATTGTGTTCATTATTTGAAATGAAATGGTTACAAGGCAGAATATTCTTTGAGCATTGAGAGTTTATGATTTTCTGTTGTGGGCAGTCGTGATTCTTAAATTCTCTACCAGTTTCATTGTTGACCCATTACATTCATTACAAAACTTGATAGTTTCAGCATAATGATTTTCTAAAAATAGTTTCAAATGAGTATTGTTATTCATGCATATAAGGTTATGGTTTTCAGTTGGTGGGAAGTCGTGGTTTTTTAAAAATCAGGCAGTTTCATTGTGAAATGTTCTCATTCGTTTCAAATATGATGGTTTTCAGCTTATGGGTATTCTAAAAATAGTTTCAAATGGCTATTAAAGATCTGGGTATTGTAAATGATTTTGTAGATTTGAAAAGGATCTTTTATTTATTCTTGTCAGATTATTTGCAGCCTACTGGACTAGCGTTACTCTTGATTTTTCCATCATCTACAGATTGTCATTATTCTGGTTCACATTCTAAAAATAGAATGAGGTTTCAGTCTCCTTTGACCTCGAATCTCTTTGAAGACTACACACTTGAAAAGATGTATAAAACACAGTGTTGTGAATACTATAATACTCTGGTTGTAATTCTAGAATATTGTTCTTTGGCTGTATCAAAAATGTATTGAAATACTCTGTATTAAAAATCTGAAAAACAAAGATGCAGAGATATATTGTAATATTCTTTTCTATGTAATATTTTAAGGATTCAATTTTTGAATTCTTAGGGTATTAGGTAGACGAGAAAAAATAGAGTTATGAGCTTAACTGAAAACAGAGAGATCCTCTGAGATATTATTATTGTTCAGAAATATAATTTGAGGGGTTGGTACTCCTTGAGATAGATATCTCTAAACGAGGGGTTGGTGCTCCTTGAGTGGGTGCTCAAAAATCAGCCTATAAGGCATTGTGAACAGTTGATTAAAAGATTAAGCCTAGAAGGCATTTCAGGAGTGGTTTTTATACCCCAAAAGGGTTTTCCACTCGGCAAAATCTTGTGTCTCTTTGTACTTCTGTGATCTCACTGCTTTACTGAGTTGTTTACTGCTTTGTTCATTAATTGCTTATTACATTTCCCAATTCTAGTTCTGAATGATTACATTCAACTTATGAATGCATTAATCATTTTAATATTGAGATAAAATCTGAGCTATGGTTTATTTTTATGCAAATTGTTCAAATCTGTTTTGACACTGATTCACCCCCCTCTCAGTGTCATTTTCACTCCAACAATTGGTATCAGAGCGTAGGGTCCTCTAATAGGTTTTAATCACCTTGGATTGATCTTGGTCTTGGAGTTTGTTTTTAATGGCACATTCTCAAGACGGTGCCTCTGTAACCAGAGCTTTGTTATTTGATGGAACAGATTATGTGTTTTGGAAAATCAGAATGGAAGCTTTTCTTATTTCTTTTGATGTTGATGTTTGGAGCATTGTTTTAAATGATTACAATGTACCAGCCTCTATTCCCACTGATCCTGCTGAAAAAAAGAGGTATGAAACAAATGTCAGAGCTAAGCATGCCATCTTGTGTGGGTTAACTAAAGATGTGTTCATTAAAGTCATGCATTGCAAATCTGCTCATGAAATCTAGGAAAAACTTGAAACTATATATCAAGGGAATGAGAAAGTCAAACTGTCAAAAATCATTACACTCAAACATCAGTTTGAAGAGATGAAAATGAAGGATGATGAAAAAGTGGCTGAATATTTCCTAAGAGTTGATGAAGTTGTCAATGCAATGAAAGGTCTACGTCAAGAGGTTAATGAATTTGATGTGGTCACAAAGGTTGTTAGAACCTTACCATCCAAATTTGAATCTAAAGTTTCAGCCCTAGAAGAAAAGAAACACTTTGATAAGCTTACCTTAGACAACCTGCAAGGAATACTTACTGCCTATGAAATGAGAACTAGCAAAAACAATTCAACGGGAAAAGAAACTGCCTTTAACACTGAAAAGAAAGAAAAATTCGAAGTCAGTAAATCAGAGTTGTCTGATTCTAAAGATCCCATTTTGTTAGAAAACTTAAAAAGGGATCAGGAAAATATAAGGGAAAACTTCCCTTTAAATGTTTTAACTGTGGCAAAACAGGTCACTTTGCTGCAAAGTGTCCCTATGATGATCAAATCTATGACAACGAGACAACTGAAAAATAGCCTAAGAAGAAGGCCTTCAAACCTAAACAAAACTTCAATTTCAAAAAGAAGAAAAGTCTATTTAGTAAGGATGAATCTGATATTGAGTTTGAAGATTCATCAGTTGAAGAAGATGAAATTTTGTTCATGGCTGAAATTACTCAGCAAAATGATTCAAACACTATTGAAATTGAAGAAGGTGAAGTAGATCGTGAAAGTGAGCTGAAATGTGCTTTACAAGAGGTCAGAAAACTCAAAAAACAAGTTCTTGCTCAAGAACATAAGCCAGATCAAGAAATGGTCTCTCTGAAAACTCAGCTTGAAGAAGCTAAAAGAGTTGAAGACTATCTTCGAGAGACTATAAGCTGCAAAGATCAAGAAATTCAAAAACTGGAACAAGAAGTAGCTTGTCTTAGGAAGGAAATTGAAAAATATGAAAGCACTCTAAAACTGAATGAGATGCTCAGCAAGCAGAAGATGTATAAAGATAAAACTGGTGTTGGTTTTGAAAAGGGTGAATGCTCAATTGACAATACAAAACAAAACCCCTCTTCTGAAGTCAAAGGTTTAGGTTCAAATCACTAGAATTTGGTAAGGATCATGTTCATTTTTTAAGAGGTAATAGACCTTCATATAGAGTCAATCCTTTCTTCTATGGTTATTATTTTTTCTGCAACAAATTTGGCCATAAGGTGAGCACTTGTAGGCTTATGAATCCTAGAATACCTAGGTTTGGTCTTAGGCAATACTATGGTTTTGTTAAACAGATCAGATGTTTTAAATGCAATGCTTTGGGACATTCTGTCAAATAGTGCAGAATTGATCTGCAATCTAAACAGCAAAAAATTAAAAAGGTTTGGAAACCTAAGACTGTCAACAACATTGAGCAAACTATGTTGGTTCAAACTGCTTTTCATTCCAAGAAAAAGGACTTATGGGTCCTGGACAGTGGATGTTCTAACCATATGACTGGCGACAAGGATAAGTTTATAAATCTTGAAGATTATGTAGGTGGATATGTTAAGTTTGGTGATAACTCTAGTATTCAAATTAAAGGTAGAGGTTCACTTCTTCTGAATGAAGACACTCCTATCTATAATGTGTACTATGTGGAAGGTCTCAAACACAATCTTCTAAGTGTTAGTCAAATATGTGATAGTGGTTGTCATGTTCTTTTCACTTCGCATGGATGTGAGATTAAGAACAAGCTTGGAAAGGTTGTTGTAGCTGGGAGGATAAAAGGAAATGTGTACAATCTTCTCGATACATCAAGCAATGACAATAATCAAGGTATGTGTTTAATGGGCCAAATTGAAGAGAGCTGGTTATGGCATAAAAGATTAGGACACATAAAATTTGAAAATATGGTTAGAATTAGTAAAAATATGAATGTTAGAGGTTTACCAGTTCTTAACAAGCCAAAAAACTCTGTGTGCAAAGAATGTTTAAGTGGTAAACAAACTAAAATTAGCTTCAAAACAAAAGAACATTCTTCTTCGAAACCTTTACAGCTTGTGCATACTGATTTATGTGGACCAACCAGAACAAGGTCTATTGATGGTGAAAAGTACTTTATGCTGTTTGTGGATGATTATACTAGAATGGTTTGGGTCACATTTCTTAAGCACAAATCACAAGCCTTTGAAAGGTTTAAAATCTTTCATAAATTGGTTGAGAAGGAATCTGATTTGAAACTTCAATGTCTGCGATCTGACAAAGGAGGTGAGTTCACCTCTCAAGAGTTTATTGATTATTGTGAACAGCACGGCATTAAAAGACAGTATGCTGCAACAAAAACACCTCAAAAAAATGGGGTAGTTGAACGTAAGAATAGAAATATAAAAGAAATGGATAAAACCATGCTAGATGAAGCTAAGTTGTCTGATATGTATTGGAAAGAAGTTGTTCATACAGTTGTATACATTTTGAATAGAGTGCAGCTTAGGGTGAAATCTAAACACACTTCTTATGAACTTTGGTATGGAAAAACTGCTTCTGTCAAATACTTTAAAATTTTTGGAAGTAAGTGTTTTATCAAGAAAGATGATAACCTTGGTAGCTTTCAATCAAAGTGCGATGAGGGTATCTTTTTGGGATACTCAACTCACAACAAAGCTTATAAATGTCTGAACATAAGGCTTAACAAGATTGTCAAAGTTGTGAATGTAAAGTTTGATGAAAGATTACATTTAGATGCTGACATCTTGCAAGATAATGAGGAAGAACGACTTGAACTTGAATCAAACTCAAAGAAGCTGAAACAGCAAAGTCTATTACTGAATCAACAAGCCCTAAAAATGAAAAAGGAAGTCCTAAAAAGGTTGCATCAAAAGCTCCTTTGAAAACTCTAGCTAAATATCACCCCAAAGATCAGATTATTGGGGATAAAAATGCAGGAGTTCAAACTAGAAGAAAGGCTGCAGAATCTGATGAAAAGGCACAAATAGCTTTATGTCTAGTTACTTAGTTTGAGCCTAAATTTTTTAATGAAGCTCTCATAGACTCATGTTGGCTTAATTCTATGCAAGAAGAAATTGATCAAATTAAGAAAAATCAGACTTGGGAGTTAGTCCCAAGACCAGATGACAAGAATGTCATTGGAGGCAAATGGATATACAGAAACAAGCTTGATGAAAATGGAAATGTTGTTCGCAACAAAGCAAGATTTGTTTGCAAAGGCTATGCTCAACAAGAAGGTATTGATTTTGGTGAAACCTTTGCACCTGTTGCTAGATTAGAATCTATCAGAATATTCTTGGCTTATTCTGTTTATAAAGACTTTACTGTTTATCAAATGGATGTCAAAACTGCCTTTTTAAATGGCTACTTAGATGAAGAGGTCTATGTTGAACAACCTGAAGGATTCATTTGCAAAGATAAGCCTAACCATGTTTACAGGTTGAAAAAGGCCCTCTATGGCTTAAAACAAGCACCTAGAGCTTGGTACTCTAGGCTGGACAGTCATTTGATTTCTAATGGCTTTGTTAGAGGAGGTGTAGACAACAATCTTTATGTTAAAACTAAAGGTTCTGATATTTTGGTTGTTGAAATTTACATTGATGACACTATCTTTGGCTGCAATAATGTTACTTTGAGTAAAAAATTCTCTCAGCTAATGGAATCTAAATTTGAAATGTCATTATTGGGAGAATTAAATTTCTTCTTGGGTCTTCAAATCTCTCAACGTGAAAATGGAATATTTCTTTCTCAAACCAAGTATGCTAGAGAGATGCTTAAGAAATTTCATATGGATGAATGTCATCCAGTTAGCACTCCAATGATTACTGATGCAAACTTACTAAGGTTGATAATTCTCCTGATACAAATCAAACTGAATATAGATCAATGATTGGCAGTCTGTTATATTTAACTGCTTCTAGACCTGACATCATGCAGGTAGTTTGCATTGTTGCACAGTTTCAGGCATCACCTAAAGAATCTCATGTCACTGTTGTTAAAAGGATCTTTAAATACATTCATGGCACTCTTGATTATGGTCTTTGGTATCCTAGAAGAAATGATTTTTCATTGATTGCATATACTGATGCTGACTGGGCTAGTTGTTTGGATGATAGGAAAAGCACCAGTGGTGCTGCATTCTTTCTTGGTGATTGTTTAGTGGCATGACACAGCAAGAAACAAGAATTGTTTCTCTCTCTACTACTAAAGCAGAATACATTGTTGCCACTTCATGCTATACTCAAGTTCTTTGGATGAGTCAAAGTCTATCTAATATGGGTATTGAAGTTCCTAAACTTGTTTCAATTCTCTGTGATAACACAAGTGCGATAAATATCTCCAAAAATCGTGTTATGCACTCTCGGACTAAACATATTGCTATCAAGTTTCATTTTCTACGAGAAAAGGTATTGGCTAATGAAGTATGTTTACATTTTGTTGGATCACAAGATCAAGTGGCTGATATTTTTACTAAGCCCTTAGCGAAAGAGTTATTTGAAAGGCTGAGACTTCGATTGGGAGTTATCTCTCAATCGTTACTTCTCTAATTCACCAAGCTTCAGCTTAGGGGGAGCATGTTATATGTTTTGATACTCTTACAGCTCTCCTATAGTTTTGGTTGCTGCACTGTTACTCTTTTTGTAGCTGATTCTCATGGTATTTAGTTGGCTTCTTGGTTGTGTTTCATGGCACTGCACATTCTTCTCTTCTATCCTTTGTCATCGAGGCAAAAAGGGGGAGAGTCATTTGTGTTTTTCCATCAAGGACAAAGGGGGAGTTTGTTGGATCTCAATTATGATCATATGGTTTGTCCTTGATGACAAATCCACTTTTAGTCGGTTCTCTTTGTTGATAGTCTCAGATTGAATCCTTATGCTTTATTATGGCACTTCTTTGATGGCATTGGCATTGGTTTACATTCAAATGGCTTCGGTTGGTTTTGATATTCTGCACTTATTCATGGACAACCTTATGTGTCTTCACAGTTGATTTAGTTTGTTGTGTACTAATGCCTCGAGTTCCATGTGCAGACAGGTGGCATTCACTGGATTACATTTTCATGTGTTTGTGTGGTTCAGTTCAAGGTGAAGGTTCATCTTTTTAAATGTGAAGGTATAAATTATCTTGTTCATATTATAACACTATGGTTGCATATATTCCTTCACATGGTATTCAGCTTACTTGCTTCATTGGAAAATTTAGTCATTATCATATGATTGCACTATCAGATTTCGTTGCCATGATCTCTTTACATAAGTCAATTCACTTCAGTAAGACATCATATTGGTATATACATTTTCATTGCTTTTGCACTTAAGGTCGATATCATTTTCATGATCTTCCTGGCTCACACATATTTAATTGGCTCAAAGGTAATTGACTTTGGTGAGTTTGTTTTGATAAATGACTTTGATTTAAGTCATATGATGACTCTATTGCACAAGCTTTGATCGGCATCTAAAGGTAACTTGTCACATTTATGAATGAAGGCAATGTTATTTTGAGGTTTCATTCTTAAATATTTCGGGCCTTATTGCATTTAAAAAAAATGACTTTGGTTAAAGTCATCGACTGCCATCATTCTTCATATGCTTATGTCGACTTTATGAGATTACTTGTCAAATATCAAAAAGTCACTTTGCAAGTATTATGTGTTATCATTTGGCATGATTAAGAGAAAACAATTTGGTCGGCCTCCTTTGGACAACAATTTAATCATATCTATTTTGATTATTATTATGTTATTTTTGACTTTGAGTGGATTTCAAATGATCATTCAATCCAACAAAGTCATCGAATGGTTTGGAAAAGGAATAGGGCAAAACGTGTTTTCATTATGCTATCTTTTTGGCTGGGTATGGAACCCTAGCCTGGCCGCCATAATGAGAGATTAAGTTTTTGTTGCTGTTGGTTGTAACGGATTTTTCAGTGGAGTATGGAAGCTTGGTAAAGGCAAAAAGAAATCATGCACAGCCTCAAATGGTATTTATTTGATTGCTGCACAAACAGGTATCTTTATTTGGTATTTTTATTAAGCAAATGGCAGTCCTTGGGCATTATTGTTTGGAAATCTCTTTATGGTTGGAGACGTTTTTCTTTGCATGATCAGATTTTTGCAAAAGACATTTTGATTCACTCATTTCAATGATTATTGTGTTCATTATTTGAAATGAAATGGTTACAAGGCAGAATATTCTTTGAGCATTGAGAGTTTATGATTTTCTGTTGTGGGCAGTTGTGATTCTTAAATTCTCTGCTAGTTTCATTGTTGACCCATTACATTCATTACAAAACTTGACAGTTTCAGCATAATGAATTTCTAAAAATAGTTTCAAATGAGTATTGTTATTCATGCATTGAAGGTTATGGTTTTCAGTTGGTGGGCAGTCGTGGTTTTTTAAAAATCAGGTAGTTTCATTGTGAAATGTTCTCATTCGTTTCAAATATGATGGTTTTCAGCTTATGGGTATTCTAAAAATAGTTTCAAATGGCTATTAAAGATCTGGGTATTGTAAATGCTTTTGCAGATTTGAAAAGGATCTTTTATTTATTCTTGTCAGATTATTTGCAGCCTATTGGACTGGCATTACTCTTGATTTTTCCATCATCTGCAGATTGTCATTATTCTGCTTCACATTCTAAAAATAGAATGAGGTTTCAGTCTCCTTTGACCTCGAATCTCTTTGAAGACTACACACTTGAAAAGATGTATAAAACACAGTGTTGTGAATGTTGTAATACTCTGGTTGTAATTCTGGAATATTTCTCTTTGGCTGTATCAAAAATGTATTGAAATACTCTGTATTAAAAATCTGAAAAACAAAGATGCAAAGATATATTGTAATATTCTTTTCTATGTAATATTTTAACGATTCAATTTTTGAATTCTTAGGGTATTAGGTAGACGAGAAAAAACAGAGTTATGAGCTTAACTGAAAATAGAGAGATCCTCTGAGATATTATTATTGTTCAGAAATATAATTTGAGGGGTTGGTACTCCTTGAGTAGATATCTCTAAATGAGGGGTTGGTGCTCCTTGAGTGGGTGCTAAAAAATCAGCCTTTAAGGCATTACGAACAGTTGATTAAAAGAGTAAGCCTGGAAGGCATTTCGGGAGTGGTTTTTATACCCCAGGAGGGTTTTCCACTCGTAAAAATCTTGTCTCTTTGTACTTCTGTGATCTCACTGCTTTACTGAGTTGTTTACTGCTTTGTTCATTAATTACTTATTACATTTCTCAATTCTGGTTTTGAATGATTACATTCAACTTATGAATGCATTAATCATTTTAATATTGAGATAAAATTTGAGCTATGGTTTATTTTTATGCAAATTGTTCAAATATGTTTTGACACTGATTCACCCCCCCTCTCAGTGTCATTTTCACTCCAACAGGATAGAATATGCTTTTTGTTTAGAGTTTAAATGTTTATTACGTTCTTCCTTTGAAGACATTGTGGTAGTATATTTTGATTACTTGAACAAAACAGTGATACCTTAGCAGACTAGAGCATCTATAGGTAGTTGTTGCTAGAGGGTAAATAGTTGTTATCGTAGAAAGTTACCTTCTGGGACAAGTACGGAAATGGATTCAAAGAGTATAGGTTTGCTTTACCAGAACCTATCATTTGTTGTTTTTGCAACACACTTATTATGCTTGGCCAACCAATATGGTTCATTATGTATGTATGAATGAACTTTGTGATTTCACTCTCTGTCATTCCTAGCATAGATCTTGCACTTTCTTTTCTAAGTTGTAGATAGAAATTGCATGTTGATGTATGGGTACACACTAGATTCCACCTTGCAGGTTGTTCTCTTTCTAAATTTTTTGTGCAAGGTTGGGCATTCTTCAAGTTGGAAGAATATCAGGGAAGTGTAAGCTTTGAGGTTGGGTGGTAAAGTGCTTCAACCATGTTCTCATCCACCAAAGGAGGCAAGCGTTGAAGAAGAACCTTAGTTGTTCCTAGACTATCATAGTCTATGATGAATCTTGATGTTATTTATTCATGTACTTGATGAGAAATGTACTATGTAATGACACTGTGGCCTTAGGTGCCAAGTAAATCTTGATATTGTAATTTGACTTTTAAAGTGAATATAAGAATCTTTGACTAATTTTAAATGGACATGTGTAGCTATGATGGATTTTAGCTGCTAGTTATGTCTTTTTTATTTGGAGTATATTCATGTGTCATTTACAATAATAATAATTAAGTAATAATTAGGAATGGGTTGTTACATTTGGTATTAGAGCTTAGGGTTCAACTCTAGGCCTTTTGAGTCTACCATAATTGACTAGGGTAGTTGACCCTTGACCCAAAATTGGAAGTCCTAAGAATTGATCAAACCTGAATTGAATGCAAGAATGGGAAGGTCAAAGGTAGGATGAAAGAAAGGGAAAACTATTAGAACCTCACAAAAGAATGACGTCAAGGAAGGAAACGCCAAGATAGAGGTTCGACTAGAAATTCCTGATGAGGAAACTCTAGCTCAAGCCCTTACGCGACTAAAGCTAGAGAGAGGTTGGAAGATTGAGGAGAAGTGTACACCCAAGATTAAAAAAAATTCCGCAATCTGGGACTGGCCTCTAGGGTGTGGACCCAATGCACCCTTATTGACCAAAGAGGAAAAAGAGAGCCTATGTGCTCAACCATCCTCTTATGTTAAGTTTGATGTAAACTCGGATGATGATCCAAAGGAATGTCCTCTTTCTGATACTGAGAAATCAGAATGATGTAACTCGAAGCCTATTGTAAATAAGGTTCCATTGACTCGCCCTAAATATAAATAAAATCAGATGATATTTTTTTGGTGTGTTGAATAAGAGACTCTAAAATGTGTGTATCTTATTGGAATGTGTATGTCTTCTATGTTGAAGGATAAATGCATATGAAAAATTATGTGATGTACTGACTGGAAGAGATTAATTGATCACTGCACATATAAACTGAATAACATGTATCTAGATTATGATTTAATGTGATAAAAAATAACTGTAGGTGAATGAATTGTGAGGTGATGGATGGAAGGTAAGAAGTCAGATTAGATGTTGAATGTTTGGTGATGTGACAACTTGAATGCTCAAAATGAGATTTTACAGCAAGAAATAAAAGATTCGTGATATGGGTACTTATTATGAAATGATAGATATTGCATGTGAGAGTTGTGAGGTGAATGCATGTGAATTGTAGTTAATGTGGCACAAACTAATTTTGAAAATTTTCTCTACCAAATGACGCTACGGTTACTTTCAGTAATATGACCCATTCTGAATGTTGAAAACTATTATGCTATAGGTCCCTATTGCAATAGGACCCTACTAGATGTGTAATAAAATAGGTCCCTATGGAGAAAATATAAACAACATTATAACTATGCTATGTGTGCTTGTGAGATAAAATTAAGACCAATCCCGAGTGATCTCAGGGATTGAGTTGTGTAGCTTAATTGTTGGATCACTTGAAGTGTTGGTATGTCATGTGTTGTTGAGATGTCATTGTTGGTGTCTGAACTTGTATCTGGATCATTGTGAGAACCATATTGCTGAAGCAAGGAGAATATAAAATTGTCTTTCTGTAATGGCTTCTTATATAGCTTCAATATGTGGCCATTAACAAGAAGAGAGAATCTGACCGCATTTATGGTGTGCAACTTGACTATTCCATTAGGATAGACTTGAATGATTTCATAGGGTCCCAATCACCTATATTGGAGTTTCCCTTTGAAGTATTTGTACCTTGAATCATATAAAAATTCCCAATCCCCTACATTAAACTCCTTTGTTTTAATATACTGGTCATGACATTTCATCCTTTGTTGTTGTACTGCCTCTGTGTGATGGATTGCTTCCATCCTAATTTCATCCAATGCATTTGAATTATGTAACCTCTCCTTTTGAGCTACTTTTAGATCCATTTCTAGTTCTACTACTATCCTTAATGTCTTATATTGAAACTCAATTGGAAGTACTGTTGTTTTTCCATGCATTAGCTCATAGGGTGTAAAACCAGTTGTTGTTTTCCAGGTTGTTCTATATGCCCATACTACTTCTAGTAACCTTGCAACCTAATCCTTCCTATGTAGTTGTACTGTCTTGGTGAGAATACTTTCAATTTCTCTATTAGTAACTTCCACCTGACCATTAGCCTGAGGGTGGTAAGGTGTTGACTTCTTATGCCTAATTTGGTATTCTTCAACTAGTTTAGTGATGAGGTCTGAAGTAAACTATGGACCTTGATCAATGACTATTTTTGTAGGTACTCCATACCTAGTGAATATATCCTCATATAAGAATTTAGCCACATTACCATCTTTGGCAAACTGTAAGGCTTTTACCTCTACCCACTTGGTGACATAGTCAGTGCAAATAAGAATGTATTCCTTGTTGCTAGAAGTGGGTGAGATTGATCCAATAAAGTATAGAACCCATTTTTCAAATGGAGCCGATGTTAATTGAGGTTGCTATGGAATTTCATCACTTCTTGTTGGTTTACCCATCCTTTGGCACCTATCACAGCTCCTTGTGTAATATTTAACAGAATCCTTGTGCAAAGTTGGCCAATAATAATTGATTTTGAGGATCTTAAATGTTGTTCTTTTTGCTACAAAATGACCTCCACATGGCTCATCATGGCAAGCCTTCATATTATCAAATATTTCATCTTCCCTTATGCACCTTTTCATGATGTTGTTAGGGATGGTGTAAAACAAATAACCTAATATCCAAGAGTATGGAAAAAAATTGTGTACTAGCTACCTCTTTTCCCTTGGAGAAAAGTGTGGTGGAATTTGCCTTGTTACTAAATGATTTGCAATATTAGCATACTAGGGTACATGTATATTTAGTGCAAATAAGTGTTCATCTAGGAATGAATCATCCACTAATCTTTGAGTTGATTGTGTTAGAAATCTTGACACCATTATCAAGTTTTTGCACTATGGTAATATCAAATTCTTGCAAGAAGGAGCAACCATCTAACTAATTTGCCTCCTACTATACATTTTTTCATAAGATATATGATAGCAGTGTGGTCTATATAGGAAAAAACTGAATAACTAGTGATATAATATTTGAATTTATTGATGGCATACTACTACCAACATATCCTTCTTTATTACAGTATAATTCAGCTTTGCTCTTTGGAGATTCTTACTAATGTAGTAAATTACATACTCTTTGTTACCTTCTTTCTGACCCAAAATTGCTACAATAGAAAAATTTGAAGCATCTGTATGTATATGAAAAGGTAAGGTCCAATTAGGCCCCCTCAAAATAAGTGCTTGAGTCAAGGATTTCTCCAGTTCTTCGAATAAGTGTTGACATTCTAACATCCACTCAAATTCAATGTCTTTACTTAGCAAAACAAACAATGGTGGAACAATATTAGTGAAATCTTTAATAAACCTCTTGTAGTACAACCTACATGACTAAGGAAAATTCTAATATCTCTTTGCTTCTATGGAATAGGTAATGTAGAAATAATTTCTATTTTATGTGGATCAACCTAAATCCCTACACTGGATATAAAGTTCCCTAAAATATTGCCCTATGTCATCATCATAAAGCACTTTTCATTATTGAGTGGCAAGTTGTGTTCTTTACATCTTTTTAATACCTTTTCCAGATTGTTGAGGGATTCCTCATAAGTCTCTCCATATGTGGTGAAATCATCCATATATATCTCCATACATTCATGAGCATAATCATAAAAGATGTTAAGCATTGCCCTCTGTAAGTAGTTGGAGCATTGCATAAACCAAAGGGTCAAAAAATAGGCATAAGTACCCCAAGGATATGTGAATGTAGTTTTGTCTTGATCTTCTAGATCAATTTTTATCTGATTATAGCGACTAAATCCATCTAGGAATGAAAAATACTTTTTCCCATCTAAGGAATCAAGTACTTGATCTATGAAGGGAAATGGAAAATGGTATTTCCTAGTAGCTATATTTAGTTCCCTGTAATCTACACAAACTCTCTATTTTCCACCTTTCTTAGGAACAACTACCAAAGGTGAGACCCATTCATTGTTTGATATAGTATAAATAAAGCCTACACAAGGAGTTTTTAAAGTTCAGCTTTCACTATTTCTCTTAAGGCAGGGTTCATTCATTGTTGAGGTTGTCTAATGTGTCTATAACCATCATTGATATAGGTCTTATGCATACATAAGTCAGGATCTATGCCTTTCATATCATGGTAATCCCATGCATATGTTGTTGAGTGTGCCTGTAGCACTATGTGTAGGGAATTCTATTGTTCTTTAGTTAGGACATTGTTTATGTTCAACATTTTTCTTGACATGACTTCTAATTCCTTGGATGATTCTTGCATAGATGAGAGGTCAAGGCTTGGAATGATTGGTACACACTGTTATGGTAATAAGGAATAAGAAATCTGAGATATTTCTTCTAAGAAATTGGTGGGTATAATACTTTGCAAGGGGTCTTGTAGGCATGTGAGACAGTCTTGTTGTTGTGGGCTCCTGCCTCAGTCATTTTGGATTATGTGAGAAATATTCTCATCTTCATCCTAATCATCCAATAGAGGGTTGTGTTATATGGTCATCAATGTTTGCAGAGATTAGTTATCTTCCTCATCCAAAGTGGTCCAAATAGTTTTCTCAAGTTCGACATAAGGTTGGGCTGGAGGGTAGAGAACCAACTTCTTGGTCATTGTCCCATTAGATATTATCATATTTCCACACCTACAGCCTATGAATGCATCATTTGTAGCTAACCATGGTCTGCCTAGAATGAGTGGGTATCTTGCAAGGTTAAGCTTTGGCTATAAAACCATGAAATCAGTTGGATATTCCCAAGAATCCAATGCGATAACTAAATCTTCAATGATTCCTTTAGGCTTGACTATTGACCTGTTAGCCAACTGTAAAATTTTTTGTGTAGGTCTAAGTTTGGCTAATTGAAGTAACACCATTATTTATTTATTCATAACATTGATTGTTTCCCCCAAGTATCAAGGTGCTCTTAATAAGGGTCCCATTAATCTTAACATCCACTATTGGACTACCAGGGTTTGTATATTTAGGAACATTTATGTTTCCCAACATGATATCATCAAGGTTTTCTAAGACATGGACTATTTGAGGATCCTTCTTGGTTTCTTAAGACATAAGTCCCTCGCAATCTTAGTATAGATAGGGATGTCTTTGATAGCTTGGATGAGTGGAATCTTGATGCTTACATCTTTTAATTAGCCTAAGAGGTTTGTCTCAGCCTATGTGTGATGCTTTTGAATAGTTAAGCATTCAGGAAAAGGAGGCTTTGGACTTGAAGTAGTTTGGTGTACCTAATTTGACTCAAGCTCCAAAGGTGTTTTGTCTAAAGCTTCAACTGCAGGTTCCTCATCTTCCATCTTAGTAATTTGAGGAGATGAGGATCCAACGAGTTATTTTCCTAATCTGAGGTGGACATCACTTACCTCTACCCCATAAGTGGGGTATTGCATAGCTTTGTTAGTATAATCTTGATGAACAGGCTTGTTGTTAGGGTTAGGTGCAGGTTGGGCAAGTATTTTTGGTGGCTTGGGTGGTTGGCATGTAGAATTTGATGGAGGCATAATATCTTGTTATTGTGGTGGAGGAGGAATCATAGGCTGTTGATAATTCATTTTTTGTTGCTGCCATTGCTGGCCTTTTTACCATTGAGGCTACAACTAGTTCTGCTATGTTGGCCATTGAGGATTGTAATTGGAACCCTATAAAAATTTTTGTGACCAAGGATTTGGCTACTATTGATTTCAATTTTTATGGGGTTGTGGCCATTGTTGAGGGTTTCGTCATTGATTTTGGTTTACTAGCTATGGCTGAGAGTTTTGAGCAGAAAAGTTATGATTTCCAATGGGAAATTAGCTAAGAGGGTTTTGTGGCATACCTTTTCTTTGTTTCCATGGCATTCTTTGAGCTATATAGAATATTTTTCCATCCTCTCCTTCAAGTGGTTGGAAATAAGGTTTTTTGACTTTATCTTGTTGGATACTAGCCACCCTCTTGCATTTAAAATTTGCTTTCCTTTGCCTATAGCTTGGGTAGTATTTAGTTAACATTGCTTCAGATTCCTCTTACTTCTTCTTGATGTGGAGAGTATCCAACTAAGTTGCTAAGTGGCTAATAATGTCCTCCTTCATGTTGGACAATAGATTGCTTAATTCTATCTTTGAAACCCTATAGAGGATTTGCCAATATCTCCTCTTGGTCTTTTAGTGAAGGTCCTAGAATAATTCCCGCAGACCTTGTAGATGTCTTCAAATGGTATTTGAGAGATATCTCCTTGTCCAATGAGATTGAGGGCATACATACAGTCCTCATTGACTCCGCTCAAAAATACTAACTTGAGGGACTCTTCAAACAATTTGTTCTGTGCATTTTTCTTCAAGGAAAATTGAAATCCCTCCACAAACTTCTAATGGCTCATCCTCCTACGACATTTTGAAAATTTTATCTTTCCTCTTGTCAGGTCCCCTACAATAGTCTCGGTACTTCTCCAAGAACAATGTCTTCATGGTATCCCAATCAAGAACAATATCCTTGCCTAATCCCATAAACCATCTTAGGGTTGCATCTTTTAGAGTAGCAAAAAAGAGTTTGAGCCTATGAAAATCATAAGTATAGTCATAAATTTTGCACAAAAAATTAAATTCAAACAAAAATGTATCTGAGTCCTCAGTCATTAACCCATAGAAGATTGGTAAGGCTAAAGGAGGGATATTCTTTGGCATAGTATCCCTTTCCTAGTTAGTGATTGGGAACTAAAAAGTGACATGTTTAGGATCATCCACTGCATCTCCTATGGTTTTGTATGTTCCCTCTATGGGTGTGCTAGATGTTGATGATGGGGAAATTTCTTCAAGTCAGTATTACCCTCACCTTGAGTACTGGGTTCACCAATTTCTACTACGACTTCTTGGCATGTAGATGAAAGGAATATGCCCAAAGAGTCTCTCTACCTTTGCATACATGAAATTTGGCTTTATATAGTAGCAGTCTTGCACAATGTTAGTGTATCTTCTGGTGTTGTGAAAAAGATTTAAACAGTCTTAATGCTAGAAGCAAATTGTAAACTATGAAAGTTTTAGAAAATAAGTCTATGAAGATAGCACCATCCCCGACAATGACGCCAAATTGTAGAGTCTAAACTAATGTGTTGTAAACTTGGTAGAACCTACACAATTCAAAGGTATACCTAGTTGAACAGTCCATGCAACATTGGAAGACTATATTAAAATGTCAACCCAAGGTTTGTGAACTTGTGATGATGTTGCACTATGTGTGCCTTCAGGGACTCAAAACTACCTAAGTTATATTATTCAAAATGTTTTACTTGCTGGAAACCCACAAAATTGCAAAACAAGAAAAGAAACAAATTAGCGCTAATGGCTACGGGTGCCTACAACTTAACTTGTAACTGAACTACTGCTAATAAAGTATTACTATATCAACTCAAAACTAACAACTCGACTAATTTAACCTCCAAAGTACTATTGGTTAACCATTACAAGAATTCCCATGAACATTCATTACCAATAATCAAAGTATGAGATTCTAGTTTAACTTTCATGTAGTTCATGAAGTAATGATAAAATAGAAAAATAACCACTAAACAAAAATAAACAGCTTATAAATGAAGAATATTTACCTTGAGTGGCCTGCTCAAGTGGATGTTCTCATACAACTAGAACCAAATCTAACTATCAGATTCTACACATCCATGTGAAATTGACTTTATTCATTGCATATCATGAAAGATTACATGAAATCTTCTTCAAAAATTGTATTAAATGAAAATCATTCTGAATAACCATCATGTTTGTAGATAACTTTAAAACTGAGAAATAACTAGTAATAAAAAATACTAAAAATCAACTAACTGATCTAAGGACTCAACCCACAGCTATATATAAGCATGGGGGAGTCTTATTCTAAGCAACAACTTAACTGCAATCATTAACTTCCACTCCTAGATATAAGAGCTTATGATTAAGATTGAATTGTTCAAACCATAACTGAAAAGAAAGAAGAATCCTAATAGAATTGAAACTCTGTAAAACAAAATTACATGTAAAACACACAAACATTTATCAAAATCCTATCAGCAAAAGAGTTCTCCTTCTCCAATGCTTATTAACTTGTTATAATGATGCATGTTCAATCTCCATTAGGTTTCTTCAAACAATAGTTATTGCATTCAACTTCATCTAAAACTCCCTTGTTTTTTTGTCCTAGTGTTCCTTTTTCTGTGAGTTACAGTTTCCAGTTGCTATGTGATATAGTTCCTCATTGGTTGCAAAAAGTTTAATTCACAAAACATGTGCACAAAACTAAATATCATAATTAAAACATATAATTTCATCCACATTTCATGCATTCTCACATATAAACCATGCATTACTAGTATGTCATAACCATATTTCCATCATTATGATTTAGGTCCAAGTATGTATAATAAGTATGAAAAGATAGCATAATATAGGAGTATTTTTTGAAAGGTATATGTAAAAGGATCTAAAAGTATGCATAAAAGTAGCAAAAAATAGGCTAATAAAGGACCCCGTCAATTGTCATCTAAAGAATCAAAGCCATCATTAGGAACACAAATTTAAAATGTGTATAACCATGATGTGTGATCAACCATCCTAGTAGCAATGACCTCTTTACTCTCCAAGTCTCTAATGATAAATAAATTAGGAGTAAATTTCACACTCTTCCTTACTCCACCATGAGTGATTTGATAGATGAAAAGGAGATTATTAATCAGGTGAGGTAGACAACACATCATTTCAAAGCTGGTCTCCCCAATATCAATAGATCCCCTCCCAATTTTATTCATAGAATAATGATTACCCATTAAAATAGGTGGCATAACACAAGACTCAATAAAAGAGAACATAAACTATGAAAATATGATATAATGAGAAGCTTTTGAATCTAGAAGCTATCTTCTGATCTATGATCTATAGAGGCACAAAGAGTTTGTCCTTTCTTCTTACCTATTTGAATATAGTATGACTCTTTTTCATTATCATATTCTAATTGTTTGGAAGAAGAAGTTGAAGTAGACATTCTAGAAGGTGAACTGATTCTATTCTTTTAAAGAAAATGTTTAAATTCAACAATATCCTTCTTATAAAAATAGTGTTCTTCATGTCTTATCTTCTTAAAATGTGTGCAAGTAGGCTTCTCCTTCTTAGATACTTCCCCTTTAGAAGAGGGAATTTTTATGCTCTTTTGTGGAATTAGATGTGATTTATGTGTTCTTCTTAGGCTTATTCTTTTTCTTCTTTTTTTCACAAGAAGAATTCTCATCCTTTATAATCAAGGCTTGGGATAATTTGAAGAATTAAAAACATCCATTTGAGTAAGCTTATCTTGCTCCCTAGTGATTCGCATAGAAAAATCTTTTTCAAAATGCATATTAAACTTAGTCCCAAAGGCATTTTTTGTAGCATAGAAAGTAGAAACAAACACTAAATATTTGGGTCCTAGCTTTGAGAGAACACTAAGCACCAATTGTATATCTGATTTTTCAATTTGACACTCCTTCGATTATTTTCCTAGTGACTGATTTTGGTGATGAAGTCGTATATGTTTTCAAAATTGCATGGATTGAGACTTAGTAGTTCATTTTCCAATAAATATCCTTAAATTTAATTTTTTTCCCAAATAAATTTGACATGTATTCCATATATCCGTAGGTGTATCCAAGTGCTCGATGTGAAACAACTTAGGAGAGACATACAATCACAAATTGCCAATGGATTCTTCACAACTATTCAACCACTTATTTTATTCAACTTCATCATTTGATTCATCATCAATCCCATGAACTATCCCATACAACCTCTTAACTCTTGGCAATTTTTTCATTTAATATTTCTATTTAGGATAGTTGTAAGGTATTAGAAGTGGAATTGAACATTGCTCCGTGATGAAACAAGAAGAAAATAAAAAATTCAATAGGATTACAAGCACAAGAAGATTCCCCTCAAATTCACTCAATCAAATATCCCCCCAAAAATATATATTAAATTATCACTTTATTATTAGTGTAATTACAAATGCCACTTGCCAAAAACAACAAAGTAGTCTTGGTCTTGAGTACGTGTAGATGCCAAAATTTGCCAAAAAATTAAAGTATAATTTTTTGATAAATTGAGATCAATCTTATCATACCACTATAAATTATGCACTTTAAAAAATGCACCAAAAAAATGTTATTGTAGGAGCAAGAACGAAGCCCCAAAAGTTCCCAAAATAAGAAATACTCAACAACACCTGTGAGAATCTGTAATTTTTGAAAAATATAGACACCAAAATAAAAAAATTCTTGGAACACTACATAGCATGCAATTTTTTCCCAACTAAAAAAAATTGCTCAAAAATTGGAGGTTACGAGCCCGAGCTATGAGCATTTGAAGATCAAATACCAAAATGAAAACTCCATTGAAGAGGGGGGGAAATTTAAAAGGGGTCAATGGCATTGTTGTAACTCATTTTTTGTTGTTCTTTTGGCTTGAGTCCCTTCCCCTTTTTGTGCCTTAGCCACCTTTTCCCAAGTTTATAATTGATTTGAGATATTTGTCAGAGATGGTATTTTTCCAAATTTGTTAGCACAGTTAGGTAGAGCATGAAAAAATAGGCCCAACTATTTTTTGAGGTTTTACGAAATTATTTAAGGGAAGAAAGTTATGCCTTTGTGGGTTTTCTCCTTCTGACTAGCCTAGGTGTAGTTCAAATGCCTTTTCCCACATAATGTAGTCCAATTGGGTTTTCCCACAAATTTTAGTTCAATTATCGATCTTCGCAAAGGTAGAAAACATGAGAAATGACTAAGTGTCAATCTTGTGGGAATTTGTTAATCATCTAAATCTCCCCTTTTCTCTCACAATTTTCAGTTCAATTGAATATTTTTGCACCTTTGGTTTTTTGAATTCTCGATGCATAATTGAACTACCTTGTTTAATGTTTATTTAGTTCACTCAGATTTTTCCACTTTATGAGAAAGTTGTGCCCATTTGGATTTGCAAGGATTTTCATGTGAACCATGTTATTTTGGGTTGTCAATAATTTTTTTACATTTCCACTTTCTAATAGATTCCCCACATATGCAATTGAATTCAAGAAATAGGCTATGTAAAGTCTATATGGGCAGATGGAGATCAACTTCTTGCACTCGCCCTCAATGACGTCATCCTCCTTTTGTGGGATTTTCTAAGTGAACTTATCCTTGTTAATGCTCTTGTCTGATTCACTTTCATTTTTTCACCTAAATCCTTTTGCAAACTTTTTCCATTCGTCTTAACTTCCATAGTTCTTCATCCAATTTAGATGCCTTTGTGCACAAGTCTATTCCATCCCATTTTCCCACATCTATGCCTTGATGACTTCATGTTGATGTCATCCCACCTTATTAAAATCATTGGTGGAACTTTTCATTTGAATCAAAATGTTGTTGGAGTTGATGGGTTCACTTGGATCTTCTTAAAACATTTACTTGACAAACAACTTTTCAATATGTTTGATAGCATGGTGAATTCTCACATGGTCCACATGGAGGTCGATCTTCTAAATATACCTAAGAGAGAAAGAAGAAGATGATTCGAAGAGAGATAAGTGAATTGGATAGGGGCTCGATGTGAACATGACTAGATGGAGGTCATTTTCCCATAAAACTTTATTTCAACATGTAGAAGGCTTTTATGGTGTTCAAGCGTTTAGATTTTCATCATTTTGGTTTTGCATTCATTTCACTTAATCCTTTACCAAGTTATGATACCATCAATGCATTTTCACCAGCTATGGTCTACTTGGTGATCTCATGCATGTGTTTGAGCACCAAATACTTCAAAGTGCAAATTTTTATTTTAACTACTGCCATTATTACAAAATGATCATCTATGCCCAATTTATCATTGATAGCTCTTAGAAGCGAATTGTGACTTGTATGCGATATTATTGCATTCCAACCCTCATGTCTACCTACTTGCATTCATGGTGTCCATCCCCAACTACCAATATTGAATTAAAGTGGCCTCCATTGATCTGGAATGCCCATTTTGGACAAGATTGATCTTGTGCCACAAATTTTGAGATGCTACAGTGAATAAATTTAGGATTTTCTCCTACGATATATGAAATTTTTTGTGCCATTTTGAAAGAGGTTGGTAACTATGTGGTCTCCAAACATCAAGAAAGATTACAAGGCATCGATTAATGCCACAGTCTAGTTTATTGAGAGATTGTAGACCTACAAAATTGAAGAATACTTGCATTGTAATGGGATTTTATGTTACAAGATGTCTCCATGACACTTTTATGTATTTAGGAGGGTTTCTTAGTAACAAATTATCTTAGTTCACAGCCAGGTATTTCCCTTGCAACACTTTCTGGTATAAATTTAATGTTGATTTAGATGAATGTGACAACATTCTGAAAACATTGCAAGGCTTGTAATGATCTTTCTCACTTTATGTATGAGTATATGTAGTCATGTCTAGATTACTAATTATGTTATGTGGCAAGGTTTTAGATTCATTGGTGTATGTAAATACATAGTTGCATGTTCTTCTTATCATGTTTGTTCTCTTCTCAGTGCTATGACTTTGTTTCCTAATAGATAAGCACTGGTCTAGGACCATAATCCAATCTCACATCATCAAACAAAAAATTTTAATTAGTAGTTTAGTTTAGGTGGTCCTTCTTGTGTACCCATGATTGTTGATATAACCAAGGAATCATTCTCAAGTGAACATTCAATAGATTCATTTTATGTGGGTCATGTTTGCATAGTGTTATCAACTATATAAGGGTCATATGCAACCAATTTTTCTTAACCTAGTGATAGTATTGGGGGTCAAGATTACATTTTGGTTTGGTTGTAGTTGTTTTGGTTGTCCATTTTGTTTGATTTAAATGCCTGTTAAGGTATTCCCCTAGGAACACCCTCCCAAGTTTAACTTGATCTTGAAGTGTAGGAGATATAACCCACTCTCGTATAGTTGGCCATTAACCCTTCACATTCTGTTGATGAGCTAATTTCACTTGCAAGATGACAACCTTGACCTTTTGAGTGAGATTTTGCTCTAGGAAGTGGATCAAAAATTTTGAGACCCAACATACATCATGCTAACACTAGCCAACAAATCACAGTAAATTTCCTTTTTAACTGGAATATTCCATTGAAAAAAATTGTTGATATATTCTTGTAGCTGACTGAATATTCTATTTTTCATGAAAGGCGCTAGATTTGTTTTAATGGTGGAATCTAGGTTTTTAACACATGAATATTCTAATTCTTTTTAGATGTTGACAATAGTATTGTTACCAATGGTTGTGGTACCCACAATAATGGGGTCATGACAATAGATGCCACATGGCGTTGCACTAACCACTGATACCTACAACATACAAGTTATCCTGCTTGTGTAGGGTACTCTGTAGATTTTTATTTGTTTTTAAAATAAAAATATTAATAAAAAACATGTTATTTTGTTTTAACTTAAAATAAGGTACCAACCTTGCACAAGCCTATGCAACAATGACACCAATAGAATATTTTGCATAAAAATTTGTATATTTGGGGGGAAAATTTTTCTTTGATGGCATGGGACAAAGTGCAAGGTTCTTGGGCCTTTAGATGTGATAGAAGGGTCGTATTTGACCCAAAATGATCTAAATTTGTAAGTACCTTCTGGATTTGGCAACCACCTCCTAGCTTCAAACCCTCGTAGATCTAGCCTTATATGTCCAATTTGGACAAAACAAAAGGAAAAACTAAATCAGGTATTTCTATCAAGATTTAATGATTCTATAGGTCATCATTTGATGCAAGAGAAGAGAATACTCAACTTTTCAAGATCTCTCAAAAAGACTAACCAAAGGCATCCAACTTGCTTTGATACCATGTAATAGCTGGCTATGGAGACAACCACCCAAGATATAAAGGCCTAATGGAAATCACAAAGAAATGAGAAGATCAATATGACAAGAATAAAATGTATTCCTATCAACGAACGTAAATATATAATGATGATTGATTGAGGTTTCAAAGAAAACCCCTGGGTTATATAGGTCAAGGTGAGACATAAGATATCATAATATTATGACAAGTTTCTTAATATTATGATATGAGACATAAAGTGATAAGTATTCCATGTGTACCTTAAGTAAATTTAAGTGATAAGGTGTGAAAGGGACCTAATAGCGGAACTAGTTAGGTAATATCCCTATTCACACCAACATAGTGCACTCTAATTCCAATTATTTATCCTTTTCTATCCTTTTCTAGTATCTTCCTATATCTCTTGAATCTATTTTATTCCATGTTCAATTCCATTGCTAACTCAATCTCTTTTTATAGTCTCTCTTTGTTTCTTGCTATCTCCTTCTTCTATAGGTTTTTACTGATTCAAAAGTCCATTGATTATTTTATTAATTCCTAATGACTTATCCTCATCTTTCTTCTAGCAGACTCATCTCTTTAGATATCCTCTTAGGATCCCCCTTCTAATTGTCATCCCTTAGGTGCCTAACCCCTTCTCACAAGGCTAAAGCCTTGAATTTTTTTATCACTAACCATAATATTTTTTCTTTCTTGTTTGAAATCCTCTTTTATTGAATTACTTTACCAATCCAAATGATATATCTATTGATTTATCCTTTCCTTTATCACTTTACTATGGTCCTAGCAACATAACTAAGATGTTTTCAATAATAGGTGCAAATTATAGATTTGGGCTTAAATCTCTTAAAAATTTGTATTTATACCCTATAATTAGTGATAAGAGCAAGGCTAGAGCTTATGTGGGTAGGGTTTCAATATTTCTCATGTTGTCATGCCTTTCCTTCATCTACCACTTTGTTAATCTCCTAAACTTTTACCTTTTTTTTGTTTTGTTTTTGGATTTCCCTTGCTTTGATATTTTTTATTAGTTTCCTTGTTCCACAAACCTCTACTTTGTCTTGCTCATTGCAAGTTCTTACCTTCCCATGCTAACATCCTTTTCCTTCATTTCACTCAAGTCCTTGGTTCCTTGGTTCCCATGTTTTAGACATTTAGAATTTCCTCTATTGGCATGCATTGTATTTTTTCCTCGCACCCTCACATCCATGCTCCCTTATCTCCTTCAATATTTCATAATTCCCCTTCCTTTCTTTCTTTTTGGCATCAAAGGACTTGACCTCCCTAAGTCATGATCTTTGCTACACAATTGGTTTATAGACTTTCCCCTTCCATCATACTTGAAGGATGATATATTATGGATCCTCTAACCTTGGACCCTAATGGTCTTTCAATTTTCCCTTCTCCTTCTAATGGTACCAAATATCTCTAAATATTGATCTTTTCTCACCTACCTATATTATTTATGGACTTTCAAACCCTTTTTCCCTCACATCATTGTACAAGGTATTATGTTTTACCATCTCTCACCCCTCATCATGCTTCCCTCTTTTAGACCTTCAATGTTATCCCTACCCTCATCCCTCTTGCAAAATTTGTTAGTGAGGACCTTGATATCCTATTCCCCATTGTCCCACCTTGCATTCTTGAGCTTGTAAAGTTTGATCTTCTCATTCACATATTATATTAATTCCCTAGCCCATACTTCTCCACTTAGATTCCTTTTCAAGCCTTGAATGTTTTTAATGTTAACTTACCTTATGCAAAATTATTTCCCTTTACCCTCATTTTTGAGGTCCCCTCTTCACCTCATGCACCCTTTAACAAATGAATTCTATAACATTGACTTCACATGGAGTATTATTTTACTTTATTCATCCTTTAGTCATGCATTTCTTCAAACCCTTGTCATTTGGACATAGGGTTTTACTTACTTCCTTACATGACCCAAGATATCATTAATGGCCTCAAATAGATGTGATAAGCTTGAAAAAACTTTCAAATTCCTATCAATGTATACATTGAATCCTTAGAGACACAGTTTATATATACATACACAAATATTGATGATTTATAGATGTCATGGTTTCATATACATGATCATGGGAAGATGTTGGTATGGGGCATGGGTGACTTGTGCACTTGTAGATGATCTTGCTCTCTCTCCAAGGCCACTTGAGGATGTGATATAATTTTTTTGAGGTTTTTGCGAGAATATTTTTTGTGAAATATCATCGATTTTTCATATAATTTTAGCTACAACTTGAGCCATGCATTCACCTATTAGCTCAAGGAAAAACAACCTTTAATTTGGGACATTAGAGGATGAAAAACCTTTAATTTCATGAAGAAAACCTCAAACAAAGGCTGTAATATATGTTAAATATTATGTTTTTTCATTATATAAAGTATTTGCATGTTGTTTATTAAAAATATTCTAATATATTTGAATAAAATATTCAATTCCAACCTATGTGTGAATAACATTACTATTTAGGAAATTTGTTACTAGATTATTTAGCTATTGGTCATCATAATTAAGCCTAAATAGATTACCGCACTAAAAGCCTCTCACTACAAATAATTTTCCTCTAACTAACCAATATCTAGACTTGTTAAACATCACATGCTCTAGAATCATTCAACTTGGATACAAAGAAAAAATTTCTTGCAAGTTCTAGAATGTGCAACACACTATTGAGTGTTTTCATTCTCCCACTTAAACACAATAATATGTTTTTCTTACCAATAATTTGATGTGAATTATAATCACTAAGGAAAACTTTTCCTCCATCACAAGCTTGATAAGATGAGAACCTCTCCTTTCGAGGAGCAATATGGTAGGATCAACTTGAATCAATTAACTAAGATTTGTCACAAAATATTAGTATAAATAAATAAAGCACTGTTATCACCATCATTCGAGGATTTATTGGTGGAGAAATCATCATAAATTTTCTTCTTATTTTTGCATTCCTTATTTATGTTTCCCCACTTTTTGTAGTTCCAACACTACAGTCTACTCTTCCTAGGGGCTATTAGTCATCCTTGATAATTGGACCTATGTTTTGATATCACATGTCACCTTTTAAATCCAACTTTATATTTAGGCCTTCCTTGAACATGCAAAGCATCCTTAGAACCATCATTTGTGGATTTTATACTTATCTCTTCACCGAGAAAAATTGCAACAAGGTTTTCCATCTTGCGATTTGTAGTGGAACCTCTCAATGCAATGATTAGATTCTCCTAAAATTTGGGTAAAGAGAAAACTAATAGAATAAACTCACCCCCCTTTCTAGCTATAATTAATAAAAAAAAGTTGAATCCAAATGAGACAAAAATCATTTAAATTCTTGGATACAAAGTCTCCTTCATTTTTAAGAAATACATTTTTCTAAAATAATTTTTGTTTACTAAACTCTTTGTTTGATAGATCTCACCAATTCTCTTATGCAAACTAAAAGTAATAACCCCTTTTTAGACATTCAAGAGAACAATATCCAAAAGATAAACTTTTAGGGTTTCTCATGCCTTCCTATCCATATTAATCCAATCTTATTTAGACATTCCCTTGAGTTTTTATTCCTTTGCATCTATCGTCCATTGATCCTTTTCTTCCAAGAGTTCATCCATCTCCACCTTCCACAACTCATATTTGGTGTGACTGAATTTCTTAATATTTAAATGGAAGTACATGCCACGGACCCAACCACACAAATATTTAAAAAACCACAAATTCAAAAGCTCCCATTGCAACCAAAAAATCCACAACAATTCCAAGAAAGGTTCCCCTTCTAAACATGACTTTGGTACCAAACATTGATAAACATGGTGAATTGCTATAGAGGAAACTCAAAAAAGTTGTGAATAAATATGATTTATAGATTTAAATAATATTTGATAAACCATTTAATTATTTAAGAAGAAGAAACATCAATAATAAAATTATCAAGCTCATAAATCATACACATAACACTAAAAGTATGTGGAGAAATCATTTTGAGTAAACTCTTCTTCGGGTTTTCCATTGGTGACTACCTTCTTAGTCGGTCGGGGGCTAGGAGGTGGAAGGATTTGCTTCTTTGCTCTCCTTTGTCCCTTGAGTTATTCACTCTGGCTAAGTCTCTACAAGACTTACTCTCCCTTATCATATTACCTTTATCCAACATAGAGGATGAATTCTTCTAGACTCATGATAGGTAGGGCAATCTTTTAGTCAAATCGGTTTACAAACTGTTGTCAGTTCAAGATATTGAGCATGGACCCTAGAAACAAGTTTGGAATAGGCACATGATTTCAAAAATAAATTTCTTTTGGTGGACTGCCTACCATAACAAGATCCTCACTTAGGATAACTTGAGGAAAAGGGGATTTTAGATCCCTAATAGGTGTTTGATGTGCAAATGCAATGAAGAATCTGTGGATCACTTACTTTTGCAATGCCCGTTTGTTGTTGGTGTATGGGAGTTAGCTTGGGAAATATTGGGGAATCACTAGACTATGTGCAAGGACATCAAATCCTTCATCTTGGGTTGGTTTGGCCCTTTCCATCACCCCTTACCTAAAGAGATTTGGAACCAGGTCCCCCCCATCATTTGTTGGTGCTTATGGAAAGAGAGGAACAACCGGTTATTCATGAATTTGGAGATGAGTCCTAAGGAGGTTTTTGGTATAGGGCTAAGGTTAATTTATGAAAAAAATATCGATTTTCAATGGGAAAACCCCGGACAAAGCTCCTACTGAATGGGAGATTAAAATGGCTAAAGCTTGGAACCAGACTCTTAAGGTCAACTTATTCAACAACACTCACTCCTAGGCTAGATGAGACACTATTTGGAAACCCCTGGATCATGGTTGGCATAAACTCAATTTTGATGGTGCCGCCAAAGGAAACCTAGGCAGGGCAAGCATAGGGGGTATTATAAGGGACTGTAGGGGCAATTTTGTGGTTGGTTACTCGAGGGTATAGGGATTCAGACCTCCATGACTGTGGAAGCAAGGGCGTTGTTGAAGAGCATCTAGTTAGTTGTTACTATGGGGATAAAGAAATTGCACATTGAAGGGGATCTAAGTCGGTGGTTGACTATGTAAACTTGGGCAGATTATTAGGATGGAGTACCAGGGATATCATGTTAGACATAAATCATTTGGTGTTGATGCTAGATATGAAGATTGTTACTCACATTTATAGGGAGGGTAATCAAGTTGTTGATGCCCTGGTGAATCTCGAATCCCATTGGAGAGATTCTAAGTGTTTGAGGGATTTGGGGAACCTATCGCCAAGAATACAAGGTATAATCCTTAAGGAGAAGGGCACACTTGTTTTTAATGATGATTTATAAACTCGTGTTCATTATGGCTTTCTGGGTGGTCCACATATTTGCTTGTTGGGTGATGTGGATGAAGAGGAATGTTGAGGTGTTAAATTCGTGGCATAATTTGAATAATGGGATGGAGATTGATTTAAAGGAGCTAGTTATGAGGAGTAATGAGAAGTACAACAGGGTAACAACCAAGTTCAGTTAGGCCTTACACAATCTTTTTTTGCGGTCTTTTCTCAGCCTTTGCATATCCTTTCAGATTTCCAAATTCAAATTTTATGTGACTAATAATTATGATGTGAAGCTCTTGCCTAGTCTAATCAACTCCGCTTAAAAGCTCCTTATGTTAAAAGGACAATATTTAGGGAAGGCTAAATTTGGCCCCACGACCAACTATCATCACTACTTATGCTATGGCAATGTGGAAGGAAAACCTTCCAATATCATCTTTTTTGCAAACCTAGCCGCAAATGTTTAAATATTTCCATTAATGGGCTCACAAAGATTGCCTATTTGGATTTAACTCCTAAAGCATGTGTCCTACATACCGTATTGATTGCCCAAAGCCTTCTTGGTTGGATTAAAAGAAGAAGTGTTTGGGAAATCTCTCACATTAGCAAAAATTCCTATCTTTTGGTCTCACTGGTTTTCTAGTTTTGCAAGGTGAAGAGTGGTGAAATGGGTGGTGACAGGGTGAGGACAAAGCCAAAAAATTATGGGGAGTTTCACAAGGACTTGTTGGTTTGGCACATTTGTGTCAAAGGAGAGCTGGCGCCTTTAATGGAATGCTTGGTTGGTCATGATCTGAGGATGTCGATGCAATTTGTGAGCTCCTAGAGGGAAAGAAGGGTGACAATGGGTGGAATTGAGGTCAATGAGGAGGTGATTGCTTGGGCGACGGGGATTTCTTGTACTAGGAAGAAGTACCCTAAGCACACCAAGGCTTAGGACAATGAAAGCCTCAATGCCTTCTTTAGAGGAAACGAAAAACCTATTCGCTCTTAGTCTGGCTTTGAAAGAGAAGCTCTCCTGCAACTATGGGACCAAGCTTGTCTTCCTCTCATGAAGTATGTCACTTTAGAGGGTAGATATAAAACTTACTATTATTATCATTTGCCTCTTTTAAATCACCTATGCCATAGAATGTTGTTGAGCTTCTCGTTTTTCTTACTCACTGATCTGGAAAGCTCCGTCGAGAAATGCTTAGAATCTATTGACAAAAACCTTGAGGATTCTCCTCCCCTGTCGTTCACCAAGGCCTCATCTTGAGGCTTTATCATTTTCACCTAGCACTCTGCCCGCCCAAACCCATTTTTGTTGTCTGTATTGAGGAAGTCAAACCCCCTGCTCAGACCAATATCTCCCCGGCTAAGTCTAAAAGACCCAACAGGAAAACCTTTGGGGAATACTGAAACCCCAAAGCCTAAACTGCTCACCAAAAAGAAAAAAAGGGGATTGTGGGGCTTTCGTTGTCGAATGCTACAACTGGGATCTGTGAACGCAAATCTACCCTCGACAAGACTGACAACAAACCCGCAGCCAAGAAAAAAGTGAAAGAAGAAGGGAAAGGTCTGGTGGAGCCGCTGACCATTGACAAAGAAAGGAAGAATGTGGTGGGGAGAGACCCCAAGGGGGATACTGTGGTTGTTGCTATGGTGGAGACTAGGATTGAAAATACCAACATTAGGAGATCTGACAGGCTAGCGAAAAATAGCAAGAAAGTGCAGATTAATGAAATTTCTACTGATGAGGAGCGGTCTGGCAGCAAGGGCAATAGGAATGAGGATGACATGAAGGAGGAGGAGGAATTTGTTGAAGGGCCTGACCACTTTTCTGATCTCAACAAAATGCTAAAGGAGAACTCGACTTCCTAGTCCTTTGAACCTCAGGTTATGGAGCACGAACAAATAGCAAAGAGTGCAGACAAAGGGGAGGATCATCGCATGTTGCTAGAGCGGGTGGAGAAGCTCGAGAAGAAGTTCACTAGTTTGGCTTGGTTCGTGATTAAGATGATCCACCGCACGGTTGACACCCTTTCTACTATTCTAAAGGATGAAATGGATAAGAAGGCCATAGAGGAAGGCCCCAACTAGGTTGGGGAGGATGTCATTTGCCTCCTCTCTCATAATTGGGAGAATGCTAGCTAGTCTATTTTCTGTGTCTCGTCTGCTAGTTTGTTTTGGTTGGTTGTTGGTCTGTTGCTGCTATGTTTTGTTTTACTAATTTTTTGTTATGTTTTAATGATCCCGTTCCTTTTTGGCCCTTGAGGCTCGATGTGTAAAGAGTACAACACCCTGTAAATGTTGCTTATATTATCAAAAACAACTCCACCACTAGAGAATACAAGTATCTATTATCATAATAAAAATGTTACATCAATCCATCAAGTCCAACTCTTTGATTTAACAACATTCCAACAACATAACAATGCTCACTTGCAAAAACCCTACAATATAACTATTTAAGGTATCCAATTCAAAAAAACTATAAAGAGAAAACCATAAATGGTTTTCTAAATTCAAAACTACCAAAACCCATAGTATTAGAAAAATTAAATGCCCCCATGACTAAATCAAATAATTTCCACTAAGACAGCGATCCATAATAATAACATGTTGACTGATATATCCCATGACATACATTTGCACAAGAAGCACTCCATTTCCAAGTCACTACACCATGTGGATTGCACCTATCACAACACAAGATACTCCACTCTCTCACCTAGTGCCTAAAAATGAGAAAGTGATGTAGATGCATTCAAATAAATATTGTTATAAGTAACCACTCACCATAAGTGTATCCTCCCTTGTTTAATGCCATTACTGCCAATATTCAAGAAAATCAATAGAAAATAATTAATAAATAAATCACCCTATCACCCCTTAAGCATCCATGTACCCATTCGCAATCCATTAGAGACACATAAAGTACATAAGATTTTAGAGGTTAAAATCAAATTAATTCTAACATTGAATTGGAAGTGTGAATGTTAATGTGAAATGTTGAGTTTACTATTTTCTTATTTATATTTTAGAAGACAAAAGTGAAGACATGTTGGTTCATTATAATGTAGCTAAAGTATCAAATTACCTTATAGTGTTCATACTAGTTTATTCTATTCTACAATGTGTTAAATTCATCTCAAATAGCAATAACATAAGTGCATTCATATATATGCAAATAAAACAAAAGATAATAAAGAAGGGAATTAAAATGAAATTATAAGCGAAAAGGACAGGGACAATAATGTATCCCTATTTTTTATGTTTGTAGTAGATTTGAAGGTAGTAGACGGTTGGTAGAGGCTAGGGGAAGGATTCTAGAAGTTTGTAGAAGGTTAAAAATTATCTCAAATACTCATGTTTGAATGTCCATCCTTATGTTCGACCATCCACACTCGTATTCGATAACACACACTTGTATTTGTTAGGGAGTACTCATGTCTAAAATAAGCACTAATGTTTACTACTCTCAAGCCTCAACAAATTTCCAAAGTTGGTCGCCTTATTTTTTTGATACCTTCACTGCGTCCAAATTTTGGAAATGACCTATCAATTTGAAGACATCACATGTTGAAGTGTGAAGGGAAAATGGTGATTAATGTTATAGAGACTATATTTGCTAGTCCCCTAGGATGACATGTTTTAATCTAAACTACTAGCAATGTTGAGAGCATGCAGTCTAATTGAGTGGAAAGTGTCGTAGTGTGTGTGGGAGTTGTGGAAAATGAAATGCATGCGAGCAATAGGGTGATGGTGACTCAATAATTTGTCGAGGGATGCATTTACTATGAGGAATGGATGATTAATGTAGGCGAATAAAGTGCCAAAGAGATTTATAGACGTGGGAGTTCAATGGAGATCTAACGGATGTGTGTTATATAATGGAGCCAAAAGAAATCCTAAAATGGTGAAGGGGCTGGGCTTAAACATCACACATTAAGCAGCGCTGACTGTTTAGGTTAATGTGCCTAGCTCAATTCTATCTATTTTTTTTAACTCGAATCTTATTTCAGTTTCCGTTCCGACGTTAAAAGTTTTTTGACATTACCCGTGTGTCAATAGATTTTAGTTTCCGTACGGGGGTTTCAGAGAATGAATGAATGAATGAGAGAGAGAGTGGACTATGTTGGCGCTGCATTTTATACAGAAATATTATTGCCATCTCATTTATCGATGCAATTTATAGTATATGTATCCGATGGAGGCCAAATATACGTGCCAAGACTAGAGAAAATAGATGTTTTATAACATTTAAATATATAAACTTTAGCATTTATTTAAAATGATAAGGTTATATTTTAGTTTTAATACTTTATTTAATATATATTATTTTTATTTTTATTTTTTTACAAAAATTGAAATATTTAATTATCATTTTTAAAGTGTAAAAATATTTAAAATTTAATATTTTTTTAAAAAAAATTTTAATGTACAAATGTATGAATATTTTAATATAAAAAATATTAAATCTCTTAAAATGTTGTTTGTATTAAAGTAATTTAAATCTAAATTTTTTAACATCTTTAATATAAATTAATGTTTAAATTTTGATAAAATAAAATTTTATTTATGATAATTTGATAAACAATATTCAAATGTTTAAAATAAAAATTTAAATTTAAACTTTTTGAAAGAATATAAAACTTTTAAATAAAATACAAGTTTTTTTTTATAAAATTTCATATTTCAATAATTGAATACATTCAAAATTTTCTAAATATAATATGATAAAAAATATATTATACAAAAAATTACATAATAAATAATTTATTTTCTTCAAATTGTATTAATTGTATTTTGAATATGTTTTTGTTGTTAATATATTAATTATGTTAATATTCTTAAGAAACTAATATTTAATGTTAATAAAAATTCACCATAAGCAAAATTCACCATCAGCAATTCACCACAGTGGAAAATTACATAACAAAAAAAATTACTTGAGGTGAATTTGTCATGCATTATATAAAAAAAATTACATAACAAATAATGCATGTTCTTCAAACTGTATTCATTGTATTTTGAATATTTTCTTTAATTAGCATATTAATTGTGTCAATATTGTTAAGAAACTAATATTTAATTTTAATAAAAGCTCACCTTCTAACATATTAGCCATATAACAATGACTTTTCTTTATGCTCTTTAAATTGATTAAATTAAATGTATGCACGACACTTTTTTTAATATTATGTAAATTAGTCAAATAAAATACACAACATTTTGTTGATGTTATTTAGTTTAAATTCTTTAAATATCTAATATAAAATAAAAATATTAAAATCTTCCAAAAATTTTTTTCTATTAATTTAATTTGAATATTAAAATGTTGATATCTTTAATATAAATTTTGATAAAAATATTTTCTAATTTCTAAATTTTTAATTTGAACAACAATAATTCAAGATATCTAATTTCTTACAAAAAATAGTTAACTTCTTAAAATAAAATAAAAATTATATTTATGAGATTTTGGGAAAATCTTTAAATTTTAAAACTTTTAATATGAAAGAATATTAAATTTTGGATAAAATATATTTTTTAATTATAAATTAATAAATGAATTCATTTAAAAAAAATCATTTTACATGTATGATGATATTTAAGATATATTAGATATAGAAAAATTACATAATAAATAGTTCATTCTCTCTAAATTGTATCTATTTTAAATATTTTTTAAATGTATTTTAATTATCTTAATATTTTTTAAATTAATATTTCATTTTAAAAAAATATTTTATATAAAAAAATAATTTTAATTTATTATAATTTATTTTAATGTTAAAACATTCCAAATATTTAATAATATTGAATATATTTATGTTCTCATTATAAATTAGAGTATTCTTCTACAAATTTTTTTTATAGGTAAGTGTTGTCAAGGGGACAGTTCCCATAAAATACGAATCCAGAAAGAGCATAAGTGCATGCCCTGATAATAGGGTGCAACACAAAAAGACCAAAAAATGGGCAGATCAAACCCAAAGCATGATAAACCTTAAAACTATTTCTTTGTAGACCTTAATGTCATTCGGATTGAGGGAAGAGGTCTCTTCCATCTAACTTCAGTCCAATCTTGTTCTGTCCTGGGGGCTGAAGGAGGATCAATGCACACGTCCATTCTTCATAGCATCATTACAGGTGGCAGTATGCGAAAGAGTGGAAACCTCAACCTTATCAAGGAGGCTGGTTGTGTGACCTGTGGAGAAGACATGCCAACATTGACAGTGCAAGCATCAAAGCATTTATCTTGTGAAACCATCACAGGAGGGGAAGAAGAAGTGTTGTCATCCACCAACGGAAGGGGAGGATCTGTAGTGCTAGCAGCCACCAAGTTGGGAGGCGGGACAGGCCGAGCTCTGAAAAGTGGGATTGGAAGGAGTTGCAGTCTTTGAAGGAGGAGAAATTGCATAATGGAAAGATTCAACCCCTTCCCACCAAGAGGGCTTGCAAATAGGAGCATCATTAGCATGCACCCCAACACGTTTTTGCCTGCATTGAGCGGTACCATGGTCTGTGGAAAAGCAAAGTATGCATCTGAATGCTATCTTTTCGTAATCTATTGGCTGACACCAACGCGACACCAACGTCTCTTCCCAACTTTGAGATAAATATCAGCTGGAAGTCCTTTTGAAACATCCATCTCAACACATAAGCGAGCAAATGTCGAATTCTCATAACTGATTGTCTCCTTTGAGAGGCCCTGATATTTCCCAAGTCCATTGCCAATCGCCTTTAGGCAGCCAATTTCCCAGAACTGCAATGGGAGGTAGGGCAAATGAATCCATAAAAATGTTGTTGAAAAAGTCTCTGTACGTGGATCAAATGAGGGGAACCAGGGTTTCATGCATAAAAAATTGTCATGGAAAAACCACGGGCCAGAGTTGAGCACCATTTCTTTGTCATCCACAGATTCAAATTCTAAAATGAAGAACCCCTTCGCACATGGGTATATGCTAATTTCATCTTGGAGATAATCTTTCCAATTTGCATCAATCCAAGAATGAAGGTCGCAAAGTTTAGGCCAAACCTTCGTAAATCGACAAATAAGAGCATGTTCCATTAGAAATTCTTCTCTGTCATAGGCCAAATCATCAAGGCAGATTTCTGGAGTAGAAGCCAAGTGTCGCACAACAAAGGGAGGGCTCACGGGATTGCCGCCAGAAGAATATGAGGTGTCGGATTTATGCATGGAAGAAGATGCTCCAGAGAGCTCTGATCTAGGGTTACCCGCCACCGCATGGAGAACGTTTTGCTGAGAAGGAGGGGCCCAACTAGGGCAGCCGCAAAACTCACCTTTGAACCACCCCCAGACACACAACCCAGACCCTTATTCAGAGTGCCAGACGCAGTTGAGGGAGAATGACAAATCGTTGTGCGCTTACCACCAACATCCAGATGTGGATCAACATCCATGAGCTTTGTGAGGCCAACAGGGAACTAGATTTCCCATCCCGCGAGGGCACACGCACGGCAGGAGGAGCCCCAAAGTTCGCCTTAGGGAAAGAAAAATCAGGCGAGGCCCCCGCGAAAACCACCAAGCCTTGGCCCATCTCAAAAGAAAATTCACCTTCCACTTCAGTACACGCAGGGGTTGCAGGAGTTGCAGAGTGTTTCGGAGTAGAGCGCGCCATGGCGGATGGAGAATCTTCTTCTACAAAATTTTACTTTACATAATTAAATTAAAATATTTTAAATGTTAAAATGACTAAACTAGTATAGACATGTTAAATACATCTATATAAAGTGATATCAATATTCAATTATAATATTTATTAAAATGTTTAATTTATTTTTATTTGAAGAGCTTTATTGTGTTATGTTTACATTCTACCCCTTGTTACAATCATATTTACACTACACATAATAAATAAATAAAATAAAATCAAAGCTTCATAATATTTATGACCTTAGGGTACACATGTTAGGTATTAATGCATATAAAAGAATCTAATTCAAAATTTTCTTAACAAATAGAAATATAAAATGAAAGCTTCATAACATTTGTGATCTTAGGGTACATGTTAGGTAATAATGCATATAAAAACTAATCCTAAGACACAGACATGCACATCACTTTTCTTAATGTTATTTAAATTAATTAAATAAAATGCATGTACCTGATACAATTAATTTAAATCGAGTTGATGATAGTTTGGTATGATAAGATTTGATGTAGTGATGATTTCACTTCTAAGTAATTTGGATATGTTTTTTTTCTATGCTTTTATGTAGATTCCACAACTATACCTATTTGCAAGCTCAACAAGGAGAGCTAAATACAAGATATACCCCTTAAGTAATTTACATTTGTTGAATGCAAGGAATTAAAAAAGATAGGAAAATAGCACATAAAATGTAAATGCATGTACTAATCATTTAAAACATGTAAAACAAATCACTATCACAAAGGCATCATGTAATAAGCCAATAATACACATATAAAGATAGGTTTTCAAGCACATAGAATGCAGATAAACATCTAGGTATATAAGATTACCTCTATATGATATTTAATGGTAAGGTGAAAATGACCCTAAAGGTACAATAAGTGATATGAGGAGTCATGGTTTCCCCTATGTGGCTCTTACAACATGGTAGTGCATGCAAACACGCATAATAGGATACAAAATGCATTTTGATACCTCTTGTATGGTAAAGGTAGATCCAGAAGCATAATCAAGCGTGTAGGAACAAGATGATATGGATAAATCCAAATTTCATTTGATGTAAAATGCTAACTCATTATAAGGACATCACAATGGAGAAAATTATATGTGCCCAATTTAAAAGGGTGTCTCTAGAATCATGATAGGACAACATGAGTGAACAGTGAATATGGGGGAAGAATGATGTCTCACAATATAATAGGATGACATGGAATTGGAGACACAATATGATTGTCATAGGTTATATATAAAATAAGCATGAGCACATAATAGTAATCTAGGAATGAGGTAAATTGATAAGGCTTATAACTAAAATATAGTGATATAGAACATATGATCTAAGCATGGTACAAGGTCATAGAATAAGCATCAAGTAATCAAAGTAGAATATAGGTATTACAAGGGATGGGATCATGAGTATATAGACATAAGAGTATAAAACTATCATGATAAAATTGGCTCTAGGAAAATTCACCACCAACTATTCATGGAGAGAAAATTCACCGCCATGACAAATTCACTTCAAGTAAAATTCACCATCAGTAATTCATGGCCATGGAAAATTAATTTTCCATATATTAAAAAATATTAATACAATTAATTTTCCACTGTGAATTGTTGGTGGTGAATTTGTATGACAGCGAATTTTCCCATGGTGAATTGTTGGCGGTGAAAATTAAGCATGGATGCATAACAATTAGAAAAGAAGGAAACAAGAAAAATAGAAAAAATGTGACAAAGATGAAAAAATAAGGATAAGATGTGAAGGGCAATAAAGATAGTGTAACACTTAGAAAAGAGTCAAGTAAAAAGAAAAGTGTTGTGTACATTTGAGTTAATCAACCTAAAGAACATAAAGAAAAGTTTTTAGAATATGATTAACATCATTAGAAGCTAAGTTTTTATCAAAACTAAATATTAGTTTCTTTAACATAATTAATAAATTAACAACAAAAAAATATTCAAAATACAATGAAGACAATTTGAAGAAAATAAATAATTTATTATGCAACTTTTTTTTTTGTATAATATTTTTTTTTTAAAAGAAGGGGTAAAATTTTTATTCAAACAAAACCAAAGTACAAGCCAAAGCCAGAGGCCCACCAAAGCAAGACCAACACCAAAACAACCAACAACAACACTACATATTCCTGTCCTCCACTAATAACCTCTCTAGGGTCCCAAGATAATCAAAAGGTAACTCATCCCTTCCACTAATATCCCAGTCGTCCACATTCTCAGAGGCCCACTTCGCCAGACAATCGGCCACTCTGTTCCACTCTCTAGGGATATGAAAAAAGGAGACAGAATCCAAGGAACTGCAAAGACTCAGAATCTGTCTGACCACAGAAGCCAATTGCCAACTAACATCCTCCAGCTGCTGGTTGTTCAGCATATCCACCACAATCTGAGAATCCGACTCACAGATGATCCTCCGCCAACCTAAAGAGTATCCACGCTCAACAGCTATCTTGATAGCAAGGGCCTCCATCAGATTATTAGAATGCTGCCCTTTGTAAATAGAGAAGACAAAAACCGCACCACCATCATTACCTCTACCAATACCCCCAACACCAGCATGACCAGGGTTCCCACGAGAAGAACCATCAGTGTTAATTTTTAAGACCCCCACCGGGGGAGGCGTCCACCTTCCATCGCGACAGACCTGTTGCTTGACATGACGGGATCTTTTGCCAGTAAAGCATCCCCTGCTACTGTCCCCCAAGTTCAAATTTCGCAAAATAGCCAGATCACCAGGATCATTATTTACAGACATATCACACTTAACCGAAATAGTCTCTTGGAGCTTGCTAATTATCTTCTTCCACAATTGAGAACTTCCCAATTTGGAGCCACAAAAAACTCTCCGGTTCCTCTCCAGCCACAGGTTCCAGAGAATGAAAGTAGGCCCAACAGACCAGGCCACCTACAGGAAATAAGTCTTTGCAGGAGGTCTGCCCAAACTATCCCAAAAGTCAATCAAGGAGGTAACATGAATACACCCATGTTGCCAAGCCTCCCACCATCTATGCCATAACTCTCTAGAGTAAGGGCAAAGAAAGAACAAGTGAGAGGTACACTCCTCATTGCGAGAACAAAGAAGGCAAATAGAGGGTCCCTGAAAACCTCGCTTACGAAGATTTTCCCAAGTGAGGCACTTCCTCTAAGCAACCAACCATAAGAAAAAATTTCATTTGGGCCACGAAAAGTTGTCCCAAACCTTCTTCCACCAGTGCACCTCAGCCGGACCATGTAAGTTCCTGTCAAGCATAGCATAGCCTTGAGCAACATTAAATTTACCTTTTGGACTAGGACTCCAAGCCAGAACATCCCTCCCACTCAGAGAGCTGCAAAGCCTATCCTTCAAAATTCTCGTAAGAACATCACAATCCTCATCAGAACCACCCAAGGGCCACTCCTGAGGATCCTTCCAGCCAGCCACCACCGCCTGACCAATACGCTTGATAGTTTTAAAATGCTCCACCTTAATCCAACCAGCATCAGAGAAAATCCGGTAAAGAGGCTGAAGCTAAGGAAAACTAGAAAGAATGGGAGGGTGGCCATCCCAAGAGTCCTGCCAAAAAAGAGCATCAGAGCCTCTATTAAAAATCCTGAAGAGCCCCTCCTTAATCAGCTGAGCACCTTTCTTTACGGTATCCCAAATACAAGAACCCTTGCCCATCAAAGGAAGACGCGGCACATCAAGGCAATCAACACCGGGGAGATACTTGTGGGCCAGAATCTTAGCCCAATCCTGATCTTGATTGTTGCACCACCTCCAGTACAACTTGGCCACCAAGACCGTGACCGCAAGAGCCATAGACCTAAGACCAAGGCCCCCAGCATGCTTCGGCCTGCAAACAGACTCCTACTTGACTAAGCTCCACTTCGAGGAAAGAAGGTTGCCAGACCAAAGAAATTGCCGAGACAGAGCATCAAATTCCCGCACAAAGGCTGACGGGGAAGCCTGCACACAACACCTATAAATGGGGAGAGACTGCACCACAGTCTTTAGAAGAACCACTCTCCCAGCAGAAGATAGCCACCTGTGAGTCCAATGACTAACCTTACTCTGAAATTTATCCAAAATTCCCTGCCAGTAATCTCTACGCTGGGCTCCCAAAGCCAAAGGGATCCCAAGGTACATCAAGGGGAGAGAACCGATCTGAAATCTTAGGATTCTAGCAATCCTGCTCCGAATAAGCCGAGGAGTATTAAAGAAATAAATGGAAGACTTGTCATCATTAATACACTGACCTGAAGCCTTCAAATAGATGTCTAAAGCTCTCCTGAAGTTCACAGCCTCACTAATTCTAGCCAAGCCCAACAGCCTCGTATCATCCACAAATTGAAGATGAGAGTAGGAAGGAAGAGAGTTGCTCCAGCTCCAACCACGGATAAGACCCTGCCTCACTTGAGATTTAATAAATCTTCCAAGACCCTCTGCCATGATAATGAATAAGTAAGGAGATAAAGGATCCCCCTGCCGGAGACCTCGAGAAGCACAAAACATATTTGAAGGCTCCCCATTAATGAGAACCGAGAAGGAGGCAGAGGTAACACAACTAAGGACCCAGTTCACCCACTCCTCAGCAAAGCCAAAAGCCAAGAGAGTTTTCTACAAGAATTCCCAACTCACCCGGTCATAAGCTTTAGACATGTCAAGTTTAATAAACATAGCCTTCTCCTTAGAGTTAGCCATAGAATGAATAGCTTCCATGGCTATCACGACACCATCCAAATTTTGTCTCCCTTCAACAAAACCACCCTGCTCAGCAGAGATCAGAGAACCGAGGAGTGGTTTGAGTCGCTCAGCAATCAACTTGGTGATGATCTTGTAAACCACATTACATAATGCAATAGGCCAGAACTGCGCTAGCCGATTAGCTCCTTCCATCTTGGGAATGAGAGCCAAGAAGGTAGAATTCATGGACTTGAGCATTTTCTTGTTCCTATGTGATTCTTGAATCACCTTGAGGAGATCGAACTTTATAATTTCCCAAAACTCCTGAAAGAACTCAATCGGAAACCCATCTGGTCCAGGAGCCTTGCCTCTTTTCATATTAAACACCACTTTCTCCAATTCAGGTAACAAGATAGGACATAAGAGAGCCCCATTCATCTCAGCAGAGACTAGTTGGGGAATACAAGCCATAATGGCCCTCTCCTCAGCCCTAGCAACAATATCCTCCCTAGAAAAAAGGTTAGAAAAATAATTGACAGCTTCCCTGGAAATATCAGCACTAGAAGAAAGTTGAGCCCCATCCTGCGAAACAAGAGAGGAGATAGAGTTCCCCTGTCTCCGAGCCTTAACCGAATTATGAAAGAAAGCGGTGTTCCTATCCCCCTCCTAAAGCCAATCAATGCGAGATTTCTGCTTCCAGAAAATCTCCTCCCGAAGCTCCCACTCTTCTAATCCCTTTAGAGCCAAGGACTCAGCAATACTAAGGTCAGAGGTCAACCCCTAGTCACGAATCTGACGAGTGATGGTATCCAACTTGGCTTGGGCATCCAACTTCTGAGCTTGTAGGTTCCCAAAACACTGTTTATTCCATCTCTTAAGCCTGAACTTCACATGTTGAATCCTCTTAGTAAAAGTAAACATGGCCGTCCCATGGGTAGGCATCCCCTCTTGCCACCAATCCAACATAAGATCATGCAAAGATTGATCTCTTAACCACATCAACTGAAATTTGAAAGAGGGATTTTTGGCGATTCCATAATCGGTGATAGAGAGCTTGATAGGCCAGTGATCAGAGCCCCTCCAGTCAAGAATTTCAGAACTTGTGATCAACCTACTATTCAACCAATAACAGGAGACAAGAAATCTTGTATAATATATTTTTTATCATAATATATTTAAAATGATTAATTTAAAATATATTTAGAAATTTTTGAATTTATTCAATTATTGAAATATGAAATTTTATAAAAATTAAAATTTTGTTTTATTTAAAAGTTTTATATTCTTTCATAATAGAAAAGTTTAAATTTTTATTTTTATTTTAAACATCTCAATATTGTTTATCAAATTATCATAAATAAAATTTATTTTTATCAAAATTTAAACATTAATTTATATTAAAGATATTAAAAATTTAGATTTAAATTAATTTAATACAAACAACATTTTAAGAGATTTAATATTTTTTATATTAAAATATTCATATATTAGCATTAAAATATTCATATATTTGCATTAAAATATTCATATATTTGTACATTAAAATAAAATATTTAATTTTTATTAAATTTTAACAATATTTTAAATATTTTTACACTTTAAAAATGATAATTAAATATTTCAATTTTTATACAAAATAAAAATAAAAATAATATATATTAAATAAAATACTAAAATTAAAATATAACCTTATCATTTTAAATAAATGCTAAAGTTTATATATTTAAATGTTATAAAACATCTCTTTTCACTAGTCTTGGCACATATATTTGGCCTCCACCAGATACATATACTATAAATTGCAACCGATAAATGAGATGGCATTAATATTTCTGTATAAAATGCAGCGCCAACATAATCCAGTATCTCTAAAACCTCCGTACGAAAACTAAAATCTACTGACACACGGGTAATGCCAGAAAACTTCTGTGAACGAAAACTGAGATAAGATTTGAGTTAGGGAAATAGGTGAGTTGAGTTAAAGAAACGTTGAGTTAAAGAGGCACATCCACCTAAGCAGTCAACGTTGCTTAGTGTGTGATGTTTAAGCCTAGCCGGTGAAGGGAACAAGAGAGAACATGGAAAGAGAAAAGTCAAATCCATAACAATGGAGGGGATGATTGCTACATTTTCAACTAGGTTTTAGGAGGGGTAGGGAGGGGGCGGTTTGTAGGTAGGCTTTTATTATGGAGGAAATGTAGGTGCATAAGAGATTTTTTGAACTACGAGAGCAATGGTAGAGATAGTGGAATGTGGGAGAGAGAGGCTCAACCTATTTTTATAAGAATGTGGTTGTGAAATGACCATTAGAAAATATATTAAGGTGATGCATTGGTGCTTAATTAATAAAAAAAATTAAAAAACACATTAGACATGCGAATGAGTACATTTGTGCCTAGGATAGATTAAGGCACTGCCACATAGACACGTGTATCTAGATGGATCAAGGCCATTGCCATGGGGTGTTAGTATCTAGATTGGCAAGATAATTTTTGATAGGAAAAACATGGTTCTAACAATAATGTGAGTTTGTATATTAGTGTTTGGCACACTAATGAGGGCTTTAAGGCATGGAAATGAGGCAAATGATTCATAACATGACTAGGGGTGACAAACACTAAAATAAGTGCATAAATGTGGAGTGAAAAATATAAAGTATGTAATCTTTCACTTTAACGCAAGATTGGACTACTTCACCAAATGGTATAAACGAAATGATTTATTTATAAATCGATTAGGGTTAATAAATGCAATAATTAAAAAAATCAATTAATCCTAGCACAATAAGTTGTGAAAGTAACAATAACACTAGCACACTTTCAAAATGACAAAGGATAAAATAAGGATTAAACACACAATGGAGTACTTTGTTATAGATTATGGTTAGTGGTCCAATTTGGAGCTCTATAATTAGATTTGTGATTATAACGCTCTAATTGGTTTTAAAGTGACCTAGTATTTATTCTAGTTTAGTTAATCTTTGCACATGTGACTAATCTAAATCTAGAAAAATGTCTAGTTGCTTGTGACTTAAAAAAACTTGCTTGCCTCTAGTTGTTAGATTGGGTGACATCTAGAGTTATCATGGGAGTTTTTCCCTAGTCACATCCTTTGAGTTGAGTTAACAAATTGAACAAAGTTGAAGACAAGTCAAGCAACCATGGTAGATGTCTAATATGTTTCATTTGATGCAAATATTGATGCTAATTGATATTTTAATTCTATGTTGGTATTTTGATAATGCAAAGACGATGAATGCTTTAACAAATATTAGATCTCTAAAAGTGAATTAGGTTTTATCTTTTTATACAACACCCTACTGTGCTATGTGAACATTTTTCCTTTAAGCTAACAAATAATTGCTATATTGTTCAATGATTTTTGGGTTTGATTGTGTACAATCTTTTTGCACACAAACAAATCCAGAAATCATCGAACAATATACAGTATGGATTGTGGAAATTTGATATCATTAAAATAATTGCTAGTCGATATTAGATTTCACCCCTTTAAAATCTGAATTTAAAAATTTAAAGATTAAAACCATTATATTTGAATCGGATTTAAATTGATATTTATAGATTCAACCTAATTAAAAAATAAAATATTTACAAATCAAATCCAAATCTTTACAATAAATTAAGCTCAGTTCCATCAAAACTAATCAATTTCAAACTTTTATATAAATCCATACCCCTTAGTCTTTGCATTAAAGACAAAAAAGTTAAAGGAATCCAAAACATACATTGTGAAGAAGTGCAAGGTGTGTGTTTTTTAACCAAGAGAACGCTTTTTGGCTTATTTGTTATTCCAGTATTCTTTATGGGTGTGAAATTTGGAGCAATAACATGTCAAATTAGAAATGGAGACAAGTGGAAAGAATCCAAAAGCATCTAATTATAAGTAGCCTCAAACTCAAGACTGCAGTGCCTTATGAGATTTTATTGGCCGATACTAGTACCTTCTCCATGGAAGCCTCAGTGCTGATCCAGTTACTAAGCTACCTATAGAAAGTCCAAAATATGGTGAACCATTGTTGGCCTAAACTAATTGTGAAGGAAGAGCTAACTAGAAGAAAGAACACTTGGATGAAACAAAATAACAAATGGATGAAAAAGTGAGATGTGGATATGCATGAATGCCCAAATACAAATGAAGAAATAAAAAAATATGTGAGGGAAAAATTTAAAAATGTTATATGGACAAAACAAACGAGGTGCAAAAAAACTTACTATATCAAAGAATTTAATCCTATTGGGGACCATGAAGAAAAAGCCTATATAGGAGTGAATATTAAATAGAAAGCAAAGATGTTGATAACTCAATTACGAACTAGTTCACATCATCTTAGATGTGAAATAGGTAGATGGACGGTGCCTAAAGAGGAGTGGGAAAAAGAATATGCCGATTTTGTAATAAGGGAATGGTGGAGACAGAATGACACTTTGTCATGGAGTGCTCAATGTATAAAGACATCTGGGCCAGCTGGGAAGACACCTTGCAAGTTGATAATTTAAGTACCTTGTTTGAAGAGGCGAGGTTAAACAAAACTACAAACTTCATCATCAAAATCCACTGCAAAAGGGTTGATCTCGGACGAAATTTACAAACTATGTAAGACTTTTCTATTGATGGCCCTTATGCTGACCTTGGATCCCATAAACTTCTTTGACCTCATGGATGTTATTAAAATATTTCATTTCATTTCAGCCATTACACTACTAAACCAGGCGTGGACTGATTAGGGAAAACCAGGCATGGATCGATTAGGGGAAACCAGGCGTGGATCGATTAGGGGAAACCAGGCGTGGATCAATTCAAACAGTGGGCATTGAGGCATCTTCTTTTTCCTTCTGGCGTCTTCTGCTTTGGCATTTAGGGGTCTCTGCGTACAGTGGGCATCAGATCCGTGGTGGGCCCTGGGTTTTTGCCTTTTCAGTGGTATGCTTCTTGACATTGGGAATAGGTGTGCCCCACCTCCTCCAATCTCTTTTCACTGGTGGTTTTGTTCACCAGATAGGTTTTTTTCTCTGTTGTCTTTCTTTATAATACTTCCAAACTCTGCATTTTCAATGCAAAACAACTACCTGAAAACTGTGGAGTGTGGGTCCAATTTTAAACTTAAATACTCAAAGCAAGGATAGAAACATCAGTATCAGTGATGGGTCTATCAATGGAGTTCTCAAAATGCAAAGATGACATAGGGAATGTTTTGTTGAAAGAACTTGGGGAAAACATTAAGAGAGGGAACAAAATGAAATAGACCAAAATGCTAGCACCATACTTTCTCAGTGATTCCTCTTGGAATATGGAGCATCAGGCCTGCACACAAGTCAGAGAGGGATTGACATTTGTAAATGCCAAGCAATACAAGAGGATCTTGCAACGTAGGCAGGCCAAAATAGTTAGAAAACTAAGATGGCTAGGGCACAATAAATTTAATGCTATCCTTCCAAAAGTTATAATTTTCAATTTGACAACCGTCACATTTGAAACTAAACAAGAGCAAGCAAAACCAGTGATAGAACTTTTGGAAAATCGTGAAAATATGGAAACTCAAGTTGAAAATCTGGAAAGTCAAGTGGAAAACTTGGAAAATGAAGTTGAAAGGATATATTTGCAGAATCAACAATCTAACGATGCTGAGAGAGTGAAGCAGGAAGAAGCAGCAATAGAGGGAGATGTGGAAGGTGAAGGTTAGGCGAACCAATATAGTCCTAACTCAACTCCTTTAACCTAGTCTTCAGACTTGTATGTTAATGAATTAATGGAGATAAAGAAGAGACTTGAAGGTTTAGAAGTCGTAGAATAGAGGAAGTACAATAAATGGCAAGAGATCATGGATACCAATCACAAACTCTCTCAAGAAAACAAGTTTTTAAGGGAGGAGATAGTCAAACTTCAGGCCAATCTGAAAATAGGTCAGGAAGAAATATCAACCATGAAGCACAAGATAAAGCAGATTAAAGAGGGAAATTCCACAACAGAAGTGGAGGAAAGGAGCAACCCACTGCTAGAGGAGTTCCAATCAGCAATAGCAAGCATAGAAATTAGGGAAGCTAAGCTGAAGGAACAACTGGAAGAGACAAAATCATGGGCACAAGTAACGAAAGGGACAACAAAGAGCCAAAGAGAACTCATAGAGAGGCAGATTAAGGTGCATCTAGGGGAAGAAAAACATAGGAACGATAGAGCAACAAATGTAATAATAAAAGGACGGAAGGACTATGGAGAAGGGGAGCACACAAATAAGCTAATTAAAGACTTTTTAGCGGATAAGGTGGAGTGGGTGGGGCATATTGAGCAAGCAAGCATAATTGGTAAAGTGGCACAAGATGGCAGGAATAGAAATGTAAGGGTAACACTAAAAAATGCAGAGGACAAGAACAAAATTATGAAGAACAAAAGGCTTCTCAAGGGAACACGATTCTACATAGATGAAGATCTAACCCCACTACAATTGGAAGAGAGAAGAAAAGAATGGGCAAAAGTGGTAGCAGTAAGAAATGCAGGTAATGAATCTTGGATGTATAGAGGGAAAGCTCAATTCAGCAACAAAAATACACATGATAAATAGGAAGGCGGGGCCCCCCGGGCACACCTCTCATTGGTAAGCTGGAATTGTAGGGGCTATCCTTGGAGGAGGGGGCCTGGTTTAGGGCCCATAGCTGAGGGGATGGACATAATTGCACTCCTTGAAACACATGAACATGAGAGCTGCAAGGTTCCGAACTTTGAAGGTTACACAAAGATGTCAATTTGGAATGAGCTAATCGAAAGCGGCAAGGGATATGGAGGGGTAACAATTTTAGTAAGAGATTCTTGGGGAAAAATCATACAAGTTGAAAAGGAAGATACAAATAAGCAATACATATGGATAAAAATAGAGTTAAAGGAGAACATAATTTATCTTGTAGCATGTTACTTTGCTCCCCATGGTTCAAAATTCTACAAGAAGAAGAAATTAGACAAAGAATACCCATATGCAACCTTGAAAAAGGATATAACAATATATAACCACAAAGGGGAAATCATTCTAATTGGAGATTTTAATGCTAGAACTGCAAATAACCAGTCTCTTTGCCTTGATATTGAGATGGGAATAGGGGACAACCCTTTATGGCTAGAAGAGGAAGGGAATCAAAAGTGGGAAAGATTATCTCAAGATGGAAAAGGAGATATCACGCAGTATGGGGCAAAATTATTAGGAATGTGCAGCTTGTATGATTTAATTATATGCAATGGTTTAAAAATGTGGCCTATTTCTGGGAACATCACATGTCACACATACAATGGTCAAAGTGTGGTGGACTATGTTATAAGCTCAAAGAAACTCGTGACAAGTTTAATAGACATAGAGGTAAAGGAGTGTCCCATAGAAATGAATTCAGATCACAATCCAATACAGGTGAAAATTAGCATACAAAATATTACTCAACGGCAAGAGATGACGCAGCATAATGAAAAGAAAGAAGCTATTCAAGGTTCAATCCTTTTGATGCAGAAAAACCAAGAAACCTTCTGAACAACGTTGGAAAAACAATTGCACGAGGTAGGAACCAATGGGATGTTCAACTCAAATAAAAAAAGTATGGACAACACCATGTTGACCTCTATTATTCTCAAGGCCCTCAACTCTTGCAAAAGGTCCAGGCCTAAAAAAAGTGATAAAAATAGCTTTCCAGCTAACCCATGGTACGATGAGGATTGTAAAGCAGCAAAGAAAAGGGCTAAAAAATGGGGTAATAACAAAGAATATGTAAAGCTGGTCAGACTGAAAAAAGAAGTGTATATGCAAACTAGAAGGAAGGAGTTAATATTGCTTGGGAGACACAATCCAAGGGGCTTTTGGAGAGAATTGCAGCAACAAGACACGAATAAAGAGAACAAGATTACAGACCTTGAATGGTTAGAGTACGCAAAGCAACTTTATGAGAGGGGGCAAGATAAAGACAACCCTCCAATAATTAACTCAAGGGTTAAACTTTTTTCTTCGGATAACATTAAAGAAGGAATAAAAAGGTTGGCAATGGGTAAAGCTCGTGACATAGATTGTTTACAGGAAGAACACTTAAAATGGGAATTGGAGGCTCTCACGCCTCATTAAAAAAATATTCAATGAGGTCCTTCAGTATGGGTTTCCAGCAAATTGGACGACTAGTGTTGTCATCCCCCTGCTCAAAGGTGGTGACATCAACAACCCTTCAAATTACCGCACTACAATGATCAACCCTCTTTTTGGTAAAATTTTTGGGAGCATGATAGAAAAGCGGATCAGTGTTTGGACGAAAAAGGAGAGAAAGCGTACAAAAGGGCAAGCGGGCTTCAGGCCAAAACATTCTACTATTGATCATTGCATGACTCTTAGACACTTGATCGAGAAGGTCTGGGATAAACAGGGAGAGGAGGTTTTTTTTTGCTTTGTTGACTTTTGGAAAGCTTTTGATACGGTTCCTAGGAGCAAATTATGGAGTAGGATGGAAGAATTGGAAATTCCAATACACTATAGAGCTGTTGTTCATAGGCTGTATGAACAGGTTTGGGCCAAAATTCGAACCAAACAAGGATTTTTAGAATGTTTTGGAAGTGATATCAGGGTCAAGCAGGGATGCCCTTTATCCCCTACATTATTTGGGGTATACATTGACAAATTAGAGGAGTGGATCGATAAGTTTGGTGGGGGTGGGGTCTACTTGACCAATTGTGTTATAAAGTTGCATTTATATGTGGATGATCTTGTCTTAATGGCAAAAACAACACAAGATTTGAAGGAACACTTAAAAGCGCTAGAGCTCTTTTGTCATCAGGTGGGGATGCAAGTGAACACTACCAAAACTAAGGTCATGATCTTTACCTTGAAGAGAAAGAAGGTTCATAGGGAATTTGTTTTTGAAGGCAGCCCCTTGCAGGTGGTCAATGAATATAAGTATCTTGGCCTTGATTTCCACAACAAACTCAGTTGGGAAACGTGTAGAGCAAAGAGGATACAAGGGGGATGGAAAGCTTTACACTCATTGCAAAATAGATGCAGAAGGGCCGAGTTATGGGATTGGAAGACAAAGAAAACTCTTTTTGGGATTTTAGTTGTTCCATTGGTACTATATGGATGTGAAGTTTGGGGTAGCAACACCTCAACAAAAAAATGGAGACAGATAGAGAGATTACAAAAACATTTAATCACACATAGTCTCAGGATTAAATCTACTGTCCCTTATGAGATTGTTCTAGCTGAGGCCGGGGCTTTCCTTGTTGAAGCGTCTGCTATGTTTCGGTTGCTAAGCTATCTAAGAAAACTAGATAACATGGAGACTCATCGCTGGCCAAAAATGGCAGCTAATGAAAAATTAGATAGAAAAAGAGCACATGGATGAAACAAAATATCAAATGGATGAGCAAGTGGGGTATTAGCATAAGTGAATGTCCAAATAACAATAGGGAAATAAAAAGGTATGTGTAAGGAAAGTTCAAAGAAAGCATGTGGAAAGGGCCACTTGGGAGGAAGAAGGAATACTATGTCAAACATTTTAACCCTACACATGACCATACACAAAAGACCTACATCGGAATGAAAATATAAAATGGAAAGCAAAAATGTTGATAGCTCAGATAAGAACAAGTTTGCACCAGCTTAGATGTGAGACCGGAAGATGGATGATACCTAAAGAGGAGTGGGCAGACATAAGGTGTAGATATTGCACTCAAGAAGTGATTGAGACAAAATGGCACTACATCAGGGAATGTTTGGCTTACAAGGACATCCACATCAATTATATTGAGACATTAAAATGGAACAACTTGGGTGATCTGTTTGAAGAAGAGAAGATAATAGGGTTTGCAAATTTTCTGGTCAAGATACACAGCAGAAGATCCAAAATGTAGAAAGAAAAAGAAAAAGAAACAAAAACATAGGTTTTTGCCTTTTTTTGGGGTTCGGGCTTCTTCGCTAGCTATCTGTGGGTCCCATAGGCTGTTTGGCCTCGTGGACGTGATTAAAAACATTCATTCATTCATTCAACCGCTAATGGTGAAAGCTTCCCATTTATCGCCCCCGATCGACCACCGAGTAAAGGCTTCAACATGTAAGCTTTCCAACGCCTTTTTCAAAAAAGGAAAAAAAATAAAAAATAAAACGCTTCAACATGTACAACTAGGAAAAGATAAGTATTTTCCCCGCCAAAAGTAAATATTTATGTCCAAAAATATTTGATTCAGCTAAACAGAGCGTTCAACAATGGCACCAAAGGTCGACTCTACTGAGGGTAAATTTCTGCGTCTTTCCAATCTCGCCGAGCTCATTAATTGCGATTGTGCCTTAGCTTTTTATTTCTGCATCTTTCGTCAACTAAATTAATTAATGGAGCAGTCTTTTGAGCCCTTTATTCACGAGGGTTTCGGAAGTTGAAATGCTGGTCATGACTCTGATCGTATGGATCTTAGTCGTTTATCGTGAATTGCACAGTCATTCGTCAAAATTTTTAGTTCTATGTCGTCTGTCGATGTACGATCACTAGAAAAGTCTTCATTAAAAATAATTTATATAAGAACATGGGTTACCGGTATTGTGCAAGAATTTATGTGAGATTTTTGAAATTTATATCAAGAATTAAATAGAACAAGAAGTGGACACAGCTGGAAACTAAGAAGTGAATACAAACTTCATGCAGCATATATAGATTATAAAATTCCAAACCATGATGGTCATACAAACCTCGCCCATGTCAGTCAATATTTAACTTAAGTAGATGATATGTCAAGTTCAGAATCTTTTGAAAAAAGTGATTTCCAAAGGCTTTGGATTAGGAAGATTAGTGATATTTGTAGCCGTTTATTAGCATACCTTATATACGCTGTTGTGATTTCATTTGTCTGATAAGATACTTTCTAGTACCCAACTTCCAGTCACTAATTCCACTGGAAAGTCACTTGTATTTGGTGAATTAAGATTGCCACAGGTTAAGATTTTGGCAACTATATATAGATATGACTGTTGTGATTTCTCCTGTTCCAAAGTTTCATGTCTCCTTTGATACCTGTCTTGACGGAAATAATAGATCAGATTTCGGGCATCCTTATTTTCTAATTTGGAGGAGGTGCATATTGAACACAGGTTCAAACTATAACCGACAAACAGTGTTCAGCCAATATTCAACACAAGTTTTAGATTTCTTATGGCAATCAACAAAATTTTCTGTAGATTTTAGACCTTTTCATTGACATTTCCCCCATTTTTTTCATTTTTCTTTTCTTTTTCTTGCAAACTTACTGTATTATCAACAAAAAACATGAATATTCCTCTGGATTGTCAAGAAATTTTCTCAAATAATTTTGCAGTATCATGAAAAACATGGCTGGAAATCGCTAGATTTTTTTGATTTTCAACTGGTGTGATGGTGAGGGCTTAAATGCTTGCACCCATTTTTTAAGTATGTCCGAGTTTGAACCATGACCACCAGGTAGGCTCTTTGACTACCACCACAGATTGTCATTCCTAGCATGTGCTTTCGCAGCGGCTGCAAATAGGATGAATTCTCACTGACTGGGAAATATCGAACTGTTTGAGAGAATTGGGGCCCACTGCTAGATAAATCCTTTCCTGTTTGTGAATGGTAAAAGATAATTTTCATCACCTCTAGGTACCTGTCGAGAAGGTCTGCTCTACTCAATAGAAAGTATCTGAATGGGCAGGAGCGGGTTCTATTTCACAAGACCATCCTTCGTAATGCCCTCAAAACTAGATATCTTTTTGGGCATTTTTTTGTCAGCAATTTCTAATGAATTGTCTACCAATTACCCCTGAATAAACCTGGTGAAAACGCTGGAATGAGGTTTTTGACTTTTAAGGTATTTTCAGGGTGTTTCCTACCGAAATTAATAATGGAAAACACACAATGAGGAAACCAAAAATCTCAGGCATGCACATGAAAATCAGGAACGGGAGCAAAAACGAATGTCAATTTCAGAGGACAACGAGGAAGGAGAACAAGGGCCAAATTTGGGAGAAAGGGGACGATTTCCAGACACAAATTCAGAACCAGAATTTAGGGATTTGCTTTCAAAATTGTAATTTTCAAGGTACATTTCTTGAGCCATAAGTTTACACTCAGACTTAAGTCCTCAGGGTTAGATGTTTCACTTTTTATCTCCTGTTGAAAAAAGCTAGAGTTGAGGAACTTCAGGATTAGATGTTTGTACCTCCTGCTTGAACAACTCTAGATTTGAGGAACTCAGGAATTAGAACTACATGGGAAAGAATCATACAAGATGACATGGACAACTTGGGGAATCAGTTCGAGAAGAAGAATGCACACATGGGATTGAAAACAAGGTTGAAAATTAAGGACCAAACATGGGTTCCCATTGATGTTGGTATAAAATCACTAGCGGATTCCTTGCCTTCTAGAATTGTTCTAGATGCATCAATTCCTTGTCACCTTACATCTGTGTACTCAAATATGCCACCTAAACCATTGTAAACTGTAAGGTTCCCCAATAATCCCACCAATATTTGCTGTACATTATAACTAATTTGCCTTGGTTCAACATTAGAATTGATAGTACTTGGATATCCATTCGTTCTTGAATTGTAATTGTTCTTTATGAATTTTAGATGGATTTGGAATGCTCTTACCAGATTACTCATTTAAAAAAAACTTTGATAGTTTCATGAAATTTTGCTATGGATGAGATAACTTATAGTGTTGGATACTGTTCAATTTTCTGTCTAATATAGTTGTGAATTGAACCTTAAAAGCATTGGAATTGCATTTTGTGCAAGGTAGCAATGGGTTTGCTATGGTTTTCCCAAATCAATCAAAAACATTTGAATAATTGTGGTTTCAAATTCAACCCAATGATTTCTAGCTTACAAAGGTGTATGCATTTAAACGTAGTCTTACTAGAGGATGAACTAAAAGTTATTACAAGAAAGAAGTGTAGTTATCGGTTACCATTAGCATTTCCTAATGGTTCTTTCATGTCTTTTTGGCAGCGATTGTCCTGAATTTTGTGAATGAGGTACTCATTTATCTGCTTCACCTCATGTATTATCTGTATATTATTTCTAAATATTAGTTTGCAAATGTAAACTGTTTTTGTGTTCCTACATTTGCAGAAAAAATGCGTTGTTACATAGTACAAAATGAAAGTGAAATCAGTTTTAGGTATTGTTTTCCACAGTTTTGGTGTTTCTATTGCAATTTCATTCAATATGATAATTAAGGAACCACCAAAATAATTTGTGCTTTTTCCATTTTAAGATGCATTCTTGTTAAAATCCATTTGTAATAGAGATGTGCCTCTTTATTATTAGTGTTTTATACTCAAAGAAATCTACCAAATAAAGTCTTCTTGGTGAGTGTGCTTGAGGCTTTATGGTAGTGGAGTTAGGGTGTGTCTTTGAGTCTTTTTAGAGTAGGGGAACTATTTTATTGCTTTATTTCAATCACTTTAGTTTGAACATATGAATATTGTAGAGATCAAAGTAGTTTTTTTTTACTTTGGGCAAAATAACTTTTTTTTATTCAAAGAAAGTTATATACCTGTACACCAGATAGATTTCTAGATAGCTATAGCCATTGATATAGACAACAAGAGAGTAAACCATTGGGGGTTCCTGCAATACCACCCAATGTTACAATTAGTAAAGTCTAACCTTTTATCAAGACTACCATATTAAAATATTAAATGTAATATTAATGGTCATCTTAGCTTTAGTTAGTCGTCTGTTAACTTTAGTTAGTCTTTAGTTACGCTTTAGTTGTTTTAGTATCTTTCAGTTTTCCGCTTTAGTTAGCTTCTGTTAACGATGGTTTCTTTTTAGAAACATCATCTTGTAATTCTCTATAAAAGGAGCTTTCATCTCCTCTTGTAATTATGCAATTATGAATATCAATTATCTTTTCATGGTATCATGCATTTTGATGACCAGCACACCATCTGAATATGGGTAGACTAAGTTTATGTTTGTACGATGACTATTAAGGGAGTGTATTAAAATATTAAATGTAATATTAATGGTTATCTTAGCTTTAGTTAGTCGTTTGTTAGCTTTAATTAGTCTTTAGTTACGCTTTAGTTGTTTTAGTATCTTTTAGTTTTTTGCTTTAGTTAGCTTCTGTTAATGATGGTTTCTTTTTAAAAACATCATCTTGTAATTTTCTATAAAAGGAGCTTTCATCTCCTCTTGTAATTATGCAATTATGAATATCAATTATCTTTTCATACCATTCCCCTTAATATTCAAGCAAAATTTATTCCATCCGATCATCATGGATAAATTGAAGAATCTATTGAGCTTTATTCTAGGCCAACTCTCCCCAATCTGCAATATTCCAATTACACACCTCTTTAGAGGCCTGTTTAGCCAGAAAATCAACCACCTTATTCCATTCCTTAGGAATATGGACAACAGATATAGTTTCAAAATTTGTGGCCAGACGAAGAATTTTCTTAGCCACCAAGGCCAATCTCTAGGAGGATTCTTGTAGATTTCTTTTATTCAACAAAGAAACTAGGATCATAGAATCCATTTCGCATATAACCTTCTTCCAACCCAACGTGCAAGTTTTCTCCAATGCCTTAAGAATGGCCCAAGCCTCCATTTGATTATTTGAGTGCAATCCCATACAAGTAGCAAAGAAAAAAATGAACTTAGCCTTAATATTTTGATCAATTCCATCAATCCTTGCCGCATGTAGGCTGCCTCAAGTAGAGCCATTGGTATTAATCTTAAAAAACCACTAGGAGGAGATGGCTTACTAGATCTATCCACCTTCCCAAAAGATTGCATTCTATGGCTAGGCTGAACTTGTGATGCAACAGAAGGGGATAACTCCTAAGAGTTTTTGCAATACACACATTTGAAGAAGAAAGATGTTCATTCATATTGAACTTGGTCTCAATAGTCTCCTTGACCACACTCCTAATCTTATGCAATATGTGCATGACTATGCTTTGGCACTCTTGGAAGATACAACGGTTTTGCTCCAACCAAATCTACCAAAGGATAAAAAAGAGACCAATATCCCATGTAGCCATGAGGAAGGATGCAGAAGTTGAGAGTTGGCCCATGTTAGTCCAAAACTTTGATAAGGAAGTAGCATGAATATAGGATCTATTCTAGATATTCTAGCTTAAGCTCCACATTGCTTTAGAGAAAGGACATTGAAAGAGAAGGTGATTAGTTAGTGCAGTTTGAATTTTCATGAGTCCTACTAGACTGATGAAATAAGTAGCTAAGCAATCTCAATTTTCATTCAAATTTAAATGACACCAATATTCGGTTGCAATTCAATTATTTTGATTGATAGCAATATTTCATAGGCAAAATTCATATTATGTAATCTACAATTCTCATTTGGTTTTCCAATTTCTTATTCCCTTGTTGCGCACTCCTTTCAATTTGCATTTTTTCTTTATTGAAACTTTGTTCTTCTTCTTCCCCATGCCTCCTTACTCCTCTGTGCAACTTATTTACTTCCTCTGCATCGATTCCATCCTTCTTCTATTTCTTTTATGTCTAAATTTTTATCAATTGCCTCTTTTGTTTTCTTCACCTCTCTGTGGTGCAACCCCCTCTATCAAATCTGTGTGTCTTTTTCTTGTTCTTCTTACTTGGTGACTTAATACTCTTTGGCTATGTTTACTTCTATCCACCTTCCCATGCAATCCTTGGTCTATTGTTGTCTTTTCTGCCGCCCTTTCCTTCTTGTGTGGGCCCCTACATCCTCCTTGTGCGGCCTCTCTTCCTTCTTCGTGACTCTTCCTTGCCTTGAGCCCTTTCACTTCTACCTTTTATTTCTTTTTATCACTAAAAATGATTAAATTCTTCGTTTCTTCCACTACCAGCCACTTTAAAATCATATTTGTATTAAACATATGAAGGAAAATTGCACCCAGCTAGCGAAAATGAATAATGTTTTAATTCATTGCCATCAACGTCCTTTAAGGAAATCAAATGCAAATTGAATCCAATGGATGCCACAACACAAAAATCTATAAATTGAAATATATGTTGAACATGACATTTTTGTCAATGGAATGACAACAATGTTGCTCTGTTCTGCCTCAAACGACCACAAATTCAAATTAGTTGCTCTTCGAAATGAGAATAAAAACCAAAGCAACAAAACTAAACTGAAATGTTTTTGGGTGATGCAGATTGCTCGTTCATTTGGATGCTCTTGCATCAAACACACCAGGTATGAAAATGTTTCATGATTGTCTAACTCATGAACATTTCAACAATGTTGGAATCAAAATTCCATACTTTGCCAAATCTGAAGAGTTGACCCACGAAGCTGGACGATTCTTCCACAGACCAAATACTCCCAATATTCCCTCCATCTAGTTCTTTTTGCTATGTGCAAATCAATCACTTGATCGAATTCTTCAAACTTCTTCTTTGGCAATTGGTGTATCCATTCATGTGCATCTGTCAAATTTGATTGCATATCATGTTGTCCACTAGTTTCTCCTTCATATTACTTATACAAATCAACAACATTAAATATTGGGGAAATATCTATACCTATTGGAAGATCAAATTTGTATGCATTTGACAAAAACTTCCGCAAAATCTTACATGGGCCTATTTTCTTCCACTTCAACTTATTATATGTCCCCTGTGGGAACCTCTCTTTCCACAAATGTGCCATCACCAAGTCAGCAATCTGAAATTCCTACACTCTCCTATGTACATCAGCATGTTCATTGTACTTAATGGTACTCTTTTCCAAATTCTCTTTCACTTCTTTTTGCAAGTCACGAATATACTCCGCAAAATTCTCCGCAATTGCACTCTTTCTTCCCAATTCTGCACTATCCCTCAACTCATCAACTCCTCGGGGACTATATCCATACACAATTTGAAATGGACTTCTTCCTTGTTAGTTTTATGATTAGATGTAATGCACAGAAAAATAATTCAAAATTAGACACAATAACACAACAGATACCCTGGGAAAACCCTCCTCTTGAGGGAGAAAAAACCCAGCAACAAATATAACTCTTATATATATGAGCAATGGCGACAAGTATCTTTACAATGAGGCCACACACAAGGCCAATAAACAGCACCAGCAATGGCTATAGCACACACTAATAGTATGCCCTTCAATCTGCACTTGAATAGACTCACAATCTGCTCCTATATGAATTCACACTACTCTTCTTGAAGAACTCGCACTTAATGGAGAAGGAGATCGAACTTTCTTTTTATACACAAATGAGACAAAGTGACCTTCTATATATACATGTTGCTTAGAGGGGTCGCACCTTTTCAAGGACAAGGTCGGCCACCATAAAAATAATTACAAATAATAAATAATAATTACAAAGGAGGTTGGCCATCTTAGAGATATGTTGCCATTAAATAATCACAAATAAATAAGGAAGTATGAAGCCCGAAGCTGCAATAACATCAACATTCCTACACTTCAATTGATTGAATTGCTATATGCAAACTCTTCTTGTGTTAATGTCAAATCCCATTGATTGGGTTTGTCACCTACTAAACACCTCAACAAGTTACCCAAACTCCAATTCACAACTCTGGTTTTGTTGATGTAACTAGCAGCCTTGGGCCTCATACTTCCAGGTGCATATTCTCATGAAGGAAATAAATTGAATTATAGCCTATGGCTATTCAATTTGTATGTGTTCGATTGAGTTGTGAAGAGGCGCTTCACAAAACATGATTTATATTATTTAATAATATTTTAATTGGGCCGACTTTTTGATGTGGCGCGATTTTCTCAAGGAACACGTCTCTTGTTTGGAGGCCGACCTCTTGCTGGGAAAAGTAGCCTCCCCTCATTTGACTCATGTATAAATATAAGATGGAGTACATTCATTTGATCAATCAAGTTCATTAATATAATTCACATACCTGGAGAAGTTCGCACTTCAACAGATCATCATTCTGTAGCTGCAGTTTGACTTCAAGGAGAATTATGTTCAATTGTATTTTGCATCTAGAGAGGTGCTGTCATTCATTGTATCAAATAGGCATTGTGTTATGCCTGAGTTGTAAGCAGATCTCTGCTCTTTTCTATCAATAGATAGGAGATATATTGGCTGGGTTTTTCTCCCTCATGTGGAGGGTTTTCCTAGGGTATCTTATGGTGTTCATTGTCTCATGTGTTGTATTTTCTGAGTGCTTTCTGTTTTGTTATATCTGATCTTGTAAAAAAACAACAGGTTTGACCATCGGTTTGAGGATGGTAAGCCGAGCTAAATCCCAATTGTGTTCCCTTTTTTTTCCACAAAGTACGCCAAAAATGACCAACAAATTTGGTGTCCCAATCTGAAACAATACTCTTTGACAAGCCATGTAACCAAACTCTCTTTGAAGAACAAAGTAGCTATGTGGGAAGCATCATTACATTTTTGACATGGTATAAAATGAGTCATCTTGGAAAATCTATCCACCACAACAAAAACTGAATCATTACCTCTTTGTGTTCGTGGCAGCCCCAAAACAAAATCCATCCTAAAGCATTCCCGTGATCTCTCTGATATTGGCAATGGCTGGTACAATTTGGTGTTTTGTTTCACTCCTTTGATATGCTGGCATATCTGTCAACTTTGCACAATTCTTTTTACATCTGCACTCATCCTTGGCCAATAGTAACTCTCATTCAGCTGTGCCAATGTTTTGTCCATCCCAAAATGTCCACTCAAACCCCCACTATGTTTCTCTCATGAAATTCTTTGTGATTGACCCTTGAGGTATACACAACCTCTTCCCTTTGAACAACAAATTCTCTTGAATGAAATACTCCAACCATGGAGTTTATCCGTCCCCATTGGACTCCTACACGTTGGCCATGCTTGTTTAAAATCTGCATCTTCCTCATACAACTTCCCATTGAATCAAAGCCAACAACACTTAATCTCAATTCATTCAACAACAAACATCTCCTACTCAATGCATTAGCAACTCAATTTGATTTCCCACTACTATGTTTCAAAGCAAATGAATAACTTTGAAGAAATTCAACACACTTCACATGCTTTTGATTTAATTTACCTTGGTTATTTATGAATTGCAATGCGTGACGATCGGTGTACAACATGAACTTCTTTAGTAGCAACTAGTGTCTCCACTTCTTGAGTGCTTGCACAATTGCATAGAACTCTTGATCATACATAGACTATTTTCTTTTTGCCTCATTTAACTTCTCATTGAAGTAAGCTATTGGTTTACTCTCTTGACTTAGTACTCCCCCTATCGCTGTTCCACTTGCATCACAATCAACTTGGAAGCCTTTTCCAAGATTTGGAAGTGCTAACATGGGCTGCTCTGTTACTTTTGCCTTCAATATATTCAAACTTCTCTTTGCTGCAGCTGTCCAAACAAATTCTTTTCTATTGCCTCTCATGGTTTCTGTAATTGGTGCACAAATCCCATTGAAATTCCGGATGAACTTCCTATGGAAGCTCGCTAATCCATGGAAGCTTCTTGCTTCGAACATACTCCTTGGTGAAGGCCAATCCACAATCGTTGTTACCTTTTCCGGATCCATTTTTAACCCACTTCCAGAAACAACAAACCCCAAATAAACTAACCCTTCTTTTATGAAACTACACTTTTTCAAATTTACCAACTTCACCTCTTTCAGCCTTTGCAAAACTGCTCTAACATGCTGCAAGTGTTCTTCTTTTGTCTTACTAAATATTATAATATCATCCAAATACACAATAACAAACTTACTAAGATATGGCTTCAAGACTTTATTCATCAATCTCATGAAAGTGCTTGGAGTGTTTGTCAATCCAAACGACATCACTAACCACCATTCGTACAACCCATCCTTGGTTTTGAATGCGGTTTTCTATTCATCTCCCTCTTTTATTCTTATTTGATGATACCCACTCTTCAAATCAATTTTTGTGAAGTACTTAGCCCCACTCAAACAATCCATCATATCATCCATTCGTGGCAATGGATACTGGTATTTAATAGTTATTTTATTTATGGCTCTAGAATCTGTACACAATCACATCCACCATTCTCCATCCTTTTTGGGTGCCAACAATGTTGGAACAACACATGGACTCAATCTTTCTCTAATTAGCCCCTTATCAAGCAACTCTTGCACTTGCCTATTTATCTCCTCGTTTTCCATAGGCGTCATTCTATATGGTGCCTTGTTTCACAAACTTGCATCAGGAATCAAATCCATGCAATGGCTAGTACTCGTCATGGTTGGCAATCCATCAGGCAACTCCTATTACAAAAACAACACACAAAAAGTTAACCAAGATTGCATAATAATCTATTTAGAAATAAAGAGCAAAAGCATCGTTATATAGGATTACAAATATCTTATCCACAAAGGATAAGGATGACAACTCATAAAGCAAAAAGGTAAGTCTTATCCATAGAGGATAAGGATGACAATTCATAGGAAAAATATCTAAAGTCAACATGACTTCATTAAAGAAGATTCCTAAAGTCTATCCTAAAAGCTAATTGACCATTACAAGATAAAACATTACTTTAACACCCTCCCTTAATGGTCATTCTACTAACTTAAACTAAGTCTACCCATAATCTGATGGTCTTGTGGCCATGAATGCATAATATGCATACTCCTTTTGCTCAGTATACTCTGCCACTTGAGCACTCTACTGAGACTCTTCTTGGTTGGACTTCTCATCATCCAACTGCTTTCTGCAATACTTCGGCATATGACCAATCTTCCCACAGTAATGGCATGTGAAAGACTTCTTGGAGCTTTCCTCCAAATTGTGATGCAGACCCAGGGGTGTGACTAAATATCCAACCTTAGTTTGATTCAAAAACAAACAAAGTGTCTACTTTCAACACAATAACCTCACTAGGCTACTAAGCCTCAAATCACAACCTTTGATGAAATTATTGAATGAGGCTATACACAAGCCACCAAATCATGGATTAAGCACTGACACAAGTCCCTAAACACTGTCCCAACCAATTCCACAAGGTCACTTTACAACATTCATGCGTTTCATTAGACTGTCCTACCAAAAGGTTACAAAATTACCCCTGTTTTACATAGGAAGGCCCTTCCAACCACTTGGTTCTACTCCACAACCTATTGACAGAGATTTGTCATGTCACAAAACATCAGATTTCACCATTGTTTGACCAAGCCATGCCCCTTTTTGTCACTGTTCTGCAAAACCCTCCATTTTTCCTCAATACACTAGGGTTTTAGAGAAACACCATATACCCGACCTCCCAAACTCAACTATTGTCTTCAACACATTAAAATCATCCTGCACTAGGACAAACAACCTTCACTCATACTGTTCCATCCATCAAATTGACAAACCCTGACTTAACAATCACAAATTCCCAAGAAAATTGCCCTTGTCAGCCCTAGGGCATCACTTCAATACCAAGTTTCTTGCTCTAACAGACCCCTAAATGCAATGAACCTCTATCCTACCATGTTGCACACCAATCCACCGAGTTACAGTTCCAAAACAGTGGGTGGATTGGTGGATCTCATTTGTTTTTAGCCCTCAAACCCTTACACAGGTAAAATAGGGCAGACACTGTTTTGAGCAGATTCTTCACACCAAACAATGAATTAGTACCTCAAATCAAATAGAAATGAAAGTAGACACATGAATACACAAACATTGATGTTCTCAGACCATAACAAGCCTGTACGGGTGCGTACAACACCGAGATTCTTTAGAAAATAGTGAAATAATAGAAAATGGCATAATGAACGTGGTATTTGTATTTTGAATGTACTACAACATTCTCCAACCCTTGATTCAAGCCTTGGAAGGCTTTTTAAAGCATTTCATCCTAAAACTGCCTTCATCCATCGAGCACAACTGATTATTTCACCTAATTGACTCCTAAAGTGCAAATTTTGTCAAGGTTGCACTTAACAACATTTTGCAACTTTTGTATTATTCCATCTATTTAACCTCTAAAACACTAAACACCTTTAAATACCTATAATATGGTCTTTTAGACCTTATTCAACCTCTACTAAGACCTCTAAACTCAGAAACAACAAAAATCCTTGCCTTTTACCCATCTTGAATGGGTGACAACTTTTACAATTTTCATGTTTTAACATATTTTGCAACTTCCTCGTTGCTTAAAGATTTAAAAACCTTCAAAACCACTTTTGATCACTTCAAAGACTCATTTGTTTACATCATAAGGTGTAGGTCCCCCTGCACCAAATTGCTTCGTCCTTTCTGTTGAGTGGACTTGCCTTTGCCAATTTCCTTGGCAGTAAATGCTTGGTCAACACTAGGAGATTCACTGTTGCTCCTAAACTGCTTCTTCCACCTATCTTGTTGCACAACTCATCAAACTTCAAGTCAACATTGGTGGATGTAATGTTGAGAGTTTCGATGAAATGCTTGGATCGTGGCAAGCTTTTCAGCGTGATCACCACCACATCCTCCTCTTACATCTTGCGAGCAATGGCCTCCAATTGATCGTGAATGTCTTTGATTTTCATCAAGTGCTCCTGCAAAGACACTTTGTCATCCATCATAATGGAAAACGGCATATTCTTCAAGAAGAAAGCCTTGCCCTTGTTTGAGGTCTCATGAAGATCTTTCAAATGCTTCCAGATCTCCGCAGTAGACTTTCCAAATGGTATTTCTGGTAACATCTCATTGGTGACTGATAACTTGAGAAGCATAACTACCTCCTGATTACTTCCATCATATTTGTCTTGATCCTTCTCTGCAGCTGTGGGATGAACTTTTATACCTAGAACAAGTGCATCTAGACACCGGTACTCAAGGATGGTAAGCATCCTCTGCTTCCACGTGTTGTATTTTTTCCCACTGAACCTTTGGGTACTTTCCAACATGATGTTGGACAAAGATGCCATCCCTCCCGTTTTCCAAAAGCACGAAATACAAGGTAAAGTTTGTGATCAGCTGGCACAAAACCCAAGACAATCAGTTGGCACAACTCCCACAATTCTTTTATAAAAATCGTCAAAATAGAGGCTCAAAAATCCACAATTTTATTAAAAAACGACAAAAATTTGCAAAAAATTCCAAAAAGAATTGCAAAAATTTCCGGAAAAAATCTGCAAAACAAATTCTGGAAAAAATCTGCAAAACAAATTCTGGAAAAAATCTGCAAAATTTTTTTGGAAAAAATATGCAAATTTCTGAAAAAAAATCTGCAGAAAATTCTACAAATAGCCACGATTTTGTACAAAAATCGCCAAAACAAAGTTGAAAAATTACGATTTTTAAAAAAATCGTCAAAAAAAAAAACAGGTCTTGAAACCGTATGCAATGGTTAATTGTTAAAGACCCACAAATTTTGTAAAAAAAATTCGCCAAAAAATTACAAAAAATAGACCCACAAATTTATTGATTTTTTTTGTAAAAAACCTTTGTACGAATCCATACAGCTTCCTTTGGCACGTTCTTCTGTGTCTCTTGCGTGCAATTCGTCACTGCCACAGTCTGTAGAATTCACACGCTCATTAATCTTGAGAATTTACAAAACCCGAGCTTTGATACCATATTACAAAAACAACACACAAAAAGTTAACCAAAATTGCATAATAATCTGTTTAGAAATAAGGAGCAAAAGCATCCTTATATAGGATTACAAATATCTTATCCATAGAGGATAAGGATGACAAATATCTTATCCACAAAGGATAAGGATGACAACTCATAGGATAAGATTGACAACTCGTAAAGCAAAAAGGTAAGTCTTATCCATAGAGGATAAGGATGACAACTCATAGGAAAAATATCTAAAGTCAACATGACTTTATTAAAGAAGATTCCTAAAGTCTATCCTAAAAGCTAATTGACCATTACAAGATAAAACATTACTTTAATAACTCCATCAATATGTTAGCATATTCTTTCAAATAATTTTGAACTTCCATTGGTATCTCTTCATCCTTCGTTGCTGTCCCAACTGCTGCAAGCTTTGGAATGATTGCAAAACATTTTCCTTCTCTCTTCAAGTCTTTCAAAAATTGTTTTCCGGAAACAAAAAAAACCTTGGAGCTGCTCTCTACTTCCTCTTCTCTATCCTTCAATGGATTTAAGGTGTATTCTTTTCCATCTTTCTTTATCTGGTAGGTGTTTGTCATCCCGTCATGGACAACTTGCCTATCAAATTGCCAAGGCCTTCCCAAAAGGATATGGCATGCATCCATTGGCATCACATCACACATAATTTCATCCTTGTAGTTACCAATTTTAAAACTCACCAAATGTTGCTCGTTCACCACCAAATGATGCTCCTTTTGCAACCATGAAACTTGGTATGGGCTGAGATGTTTGATTCGTTTTAATTTCAGCTTGTCCACTATTTCTTCGAATATAATGTTATTCGTGCTACCGCTGTCCACAACAATTTTACAACGTTTTCCACTTGCCTTACACCTTGTTCGGAATAAATTCCTTCTTTGAATTAGTTTCGGTTTCTCCTTGTCCGGATTAAACAAAATTCTTTGTAACTTTAGGGACTCTCCATCTTCGGGATCCTCTCCAACTTGTGCTACATGAACTCTTGCTTCTTTTCCTTTTCCACCACCCTGTTGAATTTGTGAACATTCAAATGCATGGTGTCCCGTTTCTCCACATTGAAAACATGTATGCAAAATCCTCTTCCTCTACCTCTACCAAAATATCCTCAACCATGAGAATAATCTCCTCTTCCTCTAGAGAAGTCTCCTCTTCCTTTGCTTTCTTGCGTGCTTGCATGAGATTTTCTTGCTTCATCTTGCTTGTTTTGGTAACCTCTACCATTGTAGGACCGTCCTCTTCCACGTGAAAGTATGCCTCTACCTCGGGAGTTGTTTTGTTGTCTCCTAGCAATCTTCTCTTCCGTCTTCAATGCATATTGATATGCCTCTTACATGCTAGTTATTCGAATCATACTTAATTCATCTTGGATTGAATTGTGCAGCCCATTCACATAGCTTGACACTTTCTCAACATCATCTTCCACATGTCCTACTTGGATGTTCAATTTGTAAAACTCCTTCGTGTATTCTTGCACGTACTTCTCTCTTGCTTTAAATTTGGAACTTTTTGAACAAGCTGATTTGGTAATCTGCAGGCAAGAATTTTGCCTTCAACTTCATCACCATCCTCACCCAAGATTTTACTTTCTCTTTACCTCTATGTTGTCTTTCGGTCTGCACATGATCCCACCATAAAGACGCATGCCCCTTCAATTTCGTGGATGCAAACTTCACTCTTTTTGGGTCTTCAATTAATTCGTAGTCTAAATACTTCTCCATCTCCAATATCCAATCTATCACTTCTTCCGGATTCAAATTTCCATTGTAATTTGGAGGATTCAATCAGGTTTGCTACTGATTTTCGCCATTGCTTTCAAGAATCTGCTCTCCGCCACATTTTCGCCATCATCTTCAAAGTCAATTTCGGGTGCTCCAACTTCATCTTCATCATCATCATTGATGTCTACCATCGAAATTCCTCTCCTTTGTGCCATTTCCATCTAATCCAGCCTAGCTGTGATGTCTCTTAGCATCTCCATGACTGCCATATCACCATTTTGTGGCCCTCTTCGCCCACGTCCTCTTTGTGCCATGTTGATTACCCTCTACAATTGTAGGTATTCTTCTCTTTTCACTCACCCACAACAATAATTCTCAGGGTTTTCTTCAACAGAGTCACAATCCAGGATTTGATACCAATTAATGCAGTTCGGATTTCATAAGTTTTACCAAACGATGAAGTAAGCAACTAAACAATCTCAATTTTCATTCAAATTCAAATGACATCAAAACTCAATTCCAATTCAATTATTTTTATTGATATCAACATTTCACAAGCAACATTCATATTATGTAATCTGCAATTCTTATTTAGTTTTCAATTTCTTTTGCTTTTCTTTGCTTCTTTGACATTTTAGCTTTTGATTTTTGAATGTTTTCCATATGAATTTAGAAGGCCAACAATGGATTTAATGACATCACTAAGAGAGCTTACACCTAATTTTCATAGAGGAGAACCTATAGACCATGATCCTTAGATTCTTCTAAGCTTGCACCTTCTCAAAGAATGTGATCTTAGTTCTGATCTACATGTGCCTCAAGTGGTAAAATGGGAGTAGGAAAGTAGGGATTATGAAGAGTCCAATCGGGATGGTATGATGGTACAATGATGACATGCTAGTAATTGGTGACTAGAAGGGAGATTTGTTTTAAAAGTGACTTGGAAGAATGGGATGTATGTGAACATAAGTGTTATGATGTTGTGTCTAGATGTGGGGGTGAACTTAAGAATGAAAACCCAAGAGAATCCAATTGAAAATTCCCAATCATGCAAAATGCTATTTCAGGCAAGGGAATCAAGAGAGGGTTGTTGGGAACTCAACAAGATCTAGGCGAATAATGATTACATCCCAAAAGGAATTTGAAACAACACTTTGGCTGGTAATGAATGTTTGTATGACTGCACAATTATAGGAAGAAACTACGACCATGATGACACTTGTGCAATTGTGCTTTTGTCCTAAAATGGATAGGATTAAAAATCACAAAAAAAACACAAAGTACAAATTAGGCATGACAACAAAAAAACATATGAAACACAAGTACATGGACAAACATAAAACTTGGCATCTAGATTAGGAAAAGGGCTGTGTGATGGCCTAAAATGAATCCTAAAACATACTATGAGAATGAATGCTAAAATAGGTACAATTTGTGTGCCAAGTTGCAAGATATGCAATTTTTGACATTACAACTACAACACCTACAAAAGCAAAAATTGATTCCTGTCATGTCTCCGCCAAAGTAGTAATCAACTCCCAATAATAAATAAAGAAATCGCAGCAACTCCTTGATTGCCATCTTCCTTAGGCCAACCCTTCTAGTGTTATTGCCACAGTGAGGAAATTAAAAGAAATCAAATTTATTTAGGCCGACTCCTTTCAACTTTGGCAACCAAGTCATCTCTCCTTGAATATGGAAAATAAATTTAAATTAATATCATATTTTGGTCGACCAACTTTGCCGCCAAAATCAAGACAAAGGTATATATTTATAATTGAAATTGCCCAAGTAAAATGACTGGTGATTTATCATTAAGGAGCAGCGATTATATCAAGTTAATGAAATCTACTCAAAATTAGAAGTATATGTAAATATGATCATCGCCCAAGACTAACAAATAGAGTTGAGTGATTGATAAAGTAATCAAAATAGTAATTGTGTGACTAATATAAAGCAGCGATCCTAAATGTGTTGAGGGCAGCGATTACTCTTTGAAGAAGTAGTAATTTACATTAGTGAATGGAAAAGTAGTGATTAACATAAGTGAAAGGAAAAACTGCGATTAATATTAGTGAAAGGAAGGCAGCAATTAATAAATAAAAAGAGTACTTAGATTAGTCAATGTGAATACAGTGATCAAGGTAAGCAAAGGGTCATGCCTTTCCAAGAGGTTATCCCCTTTCTAAGAGATGCATCATTTCACTTAGACATGGAGATATATAAGGAAAATGAAATCATTTGCAAAGGACATCAAGGAAGGGAAATCAATTAGAAATCTGAATAAAAACAGTAGATTGAAAGAAATGGAATATCTTTTGGAATTAGCAAATATCAACAAGTATGTGTGAAGAAGCAGATAGTTCAATGAGAGATATATGAAGACAAATAATAAATCAATAATAAGGGAAGTAAGTTTAGTATAATTACACATATGCTTATATATATATATATATATAAAATGAAATATACATATGTATATATTATACGATTATGCAATAATGATGCTTGCAGCAATTATTAATCCTTATTAGTAATTATTCATTTGATTTAATCTTATTGTTTCTCTTTTAGCAATATCTTCTGAATATTAAAGATAGACCGAATAGCAAGGCAATTGAAGTGGATCAAACATAATTATCTGCATTCAGTAGACAAGGGCAGAAGTTAGCATTTGTTAATATATTTGCATCTTAGAATATAGCAGTCTTATATTTTAGCAAGTACTGTGGTATGCTCCATCATGATTATTGTGTATAAGGATATATTTAATATTGTATAATCTCTATGAAACCAGATATATTTAGTGTTTGTAATTCTCAACAAGCAACCATGGGAGGAGTGGGGGAAGTACCAGTAGGGTGAGCAGATACTAGATTTCTTTCTATGTACGCCACTCCATGTTGGATGACTGTGAGCCTGTCACTTGGGGCCAAGGGGGTGAGTGTTCACCCTTGGGCTTAGAAAGAGGAATCTATGGGCCTCCTATGGTAGCTTTTCCCCAATCTCTACATGGATTGGTTGTTGGGAAGGATTCAAGGAGTCTCAATCATAAGAAGGATGGATAAGGCAACATGGATAGGGAAACCAGGTACAAGTTTATCCACTAAGTATGCCACCCCATGTTGGATGCTTGTGTGTTTGCCACTTGGGGCCAAGAGGGATGGTATATCCGCTCTTGGGCTTAGCATGGATAGCTTTGGGCGAACTATTATGATTAAACTTCCACTATGCATTATGGATATTGTGTAGATAGTTCTAAAATAGTTATGTATTTTACATGGTTTCAATAGATAAGACATTCATTATATAAGTTTTGATCATATGAATTATATTTCCAATATTTTCTAACATGATTGTAGGACCTAAACCAAGATTCATCTTGCTTAAAGCATTTAATTGGTAAGTTATAACCCTAACTATATTAAACTTGTGATTCTAGGGCAAGATTTAGGGCAATCCCAAGAAGGGGACATTACAATTCCTTCTTGTTCTAGCTACTTAAATATGCTTTATTAGCTCCCTTGTTTTGATTAGGGGAAAAGCAGGTTTTGAATGGACCTGAAACCATTTACAACAGGTTTTGAATGGACTCAAAACCATTAACAGGCAGGTTTTAACGGGGACCCAAAACCTACACAAAGAAGAACAAGCTGCACAAGAATTCAACATAGACTACCAGCAGCAAACCAACAAGAGATCAGAAGGATAACAACATGACTACCTAGATCTGCACAAAATAGAAGGTACTAAGGGGGATCACAACCCCAAAAAAGCCAAGTTTTACAAGGGATCTTGAACCCAAACCAGGTTTAAAAGGGAACTTGAAACCCACTTCCATCTAGAAACAAACCAGGTTTTAACGAGGACCTAAAACCCACAGTTCACACTATCACAACTTGGCTCCACCAAGCAAGAAGCAAAATAACATTGACAAATCATTCCAAAAGAGATACATTGCTTAAAAAATTGAGTTAAAGAGTCCACAAGATCTTCCAAACTGATTAAGCTCACCATCGAACTTGACAACCCTACCTCTCCACCTCTATAGGAGAAGAAACTAAGAGCATTGCTATCACAGAAGAATCCACTCTCCAATAGATACACACTCCACCTCAAAAGGAGCTACGGGAGAGAAACCTTAACCCAGAAGCACACCTCCACCTCAAAAGAAGATGCCTCCACCTCGATAGAAGAAGCCTCCACCTCTAAAGGAGACTCAAAGTCCAAGGAAAAGGCATAAACTCCTGCAAGAACAATGAACTTAGAATCCAAAGGCAGAAAAAGTCCAATCCAAGCTAGCCCACATAGGGGGGAAATCATAGGAGCCTTCAACAGAGGGGACATCATCAACCGAAATAGCTCCATAACCTCCACAAGAGAGGACAACACTCCAAAGGAGAGTGAATCCAAAACTTTCATAAGGCAATAGAACTGGGACGAGAGAGAAACCTTACAGCAAAGCCCAGCCAACAACTTCAAAACTAAAAACAGAGCAAATGAAACCCCTAGCTGCTTCAGAGAGAACAGGAAAACGGAGGACCAAAGCCTAGCAAAACAAAACCCAAACTCCAAAAGAAACACTAAAATAGGAGCAGAAGAGACATCATTGAGAAGAACCGGAAGGAGGCCATCACCCACCAAACCCAGGTAATAAACTAAGACAGCAAAAAGGAGAGTATACCACAACTCCAAAGAGGTCTCAGTAGAAGAATAAACGATGAGCACAACCCTCTTGAGACCTCAACCCATGACAGGGAGTAGCTTAGAAACATTACCAGAGAAGGGAGGAAAAGCACACAACTAGCATCCCCAACGAGCCATAGACCAACAAAACAGCTCCCAACAGTAGGCATTCCCAGATGAGACATGAGAGTACGCAACTTGCAAAAGAAGCGCCACACAAGGCAGTGCAAAAGCCAGAAATAGGGGGAGAGAAAAAGATCCACTGCCCCCTCTAGAACCAACTCCCTCAAAGAAACAATCCCGCACAACAACAGTAGGCAAGAGTCCGAAGCAGAGGACCATAGAGCAGCGCCACAGCTAAGAAGGGCGCTCACATCCACCCGCCAACAGTAGCACATGCCTCCAACAAACACGAGAAAGAGCTTGACGAGGAAAGAAGACAGACCACCAACATACGGATCATCTTCATCGTCCTCTACGTCCGTTTCAGAACCTCCATCCACCAAACCCTCTCCCAAATTCAAATTTCCGCTCCCGTTCATCGCTCCTTCTCCAATAACCCCAATTTATTAGCTCCCTTGTTCACAATTATAATTTTGTTGAATTTTCATTAGGTGATATTCCTTCAAAATGGCCACCCATGAAAGATCCTATAGGAATTTGCTGAATGCTACAAGAAATTAAATGAGTAGCATTGTAATGTCCCTAAAAGGGATTATACTAAATCTACTCTAAATTATCAATTTCCCAAACAATGGATTTCGAGAATACTCTGACTTGATTTAGTTCCTTGGGGTTGCTCAATTATGGGTCACATGAAAGGGGATGTTGATAGGATATCTCGGTCTCTCCCTCCTCATGTGGCGCATGCCATGCATATGAGGGGATCCCCTAGGCCTCATGTGGTGCATGCCATTCATATGAGATGACCTAGTGAGACTCTTAATCCCCCTTGTCATCATCCTTGTTCCATTTCCCATGATTGATCCTCTTTGCTTGTTACACCATGGTAGGAAGGTGGGATTAGAATGGTAACTCCGGTGATCAATTCTAGACCCAAAGGCAGTACCCTTTGATCCCAAAGGCAAGTACCCCCTTGGCCCTTTGTGGGCTCATCTTCCCCGGGTGGCGTATCTAGGAGAGACCCCTTTGTCTCATTCCCTTTGTAATCCTTCTTTCCCACCATGGTGGAACATGAACAAAATAATACAAGCAAATGTCTGATCACAGATATGTATATCAACAATGCTTAATATGTATATCAACAGTGCATATATAACTTCCTGGACATGTTATTAATGGAGACAAGTAATAAGGTGAATAAACTATTAATTGATCTTCTATCCTATTGGTACTCTTAAATATTATCAGTAATTCTAACTTGTAATATCTTAAATGTTACCAGACAATGCCTGCGATCTGCCTTGATTGATTTCTGTTTCAGACGTCAATGGTATACTGTTCTCCTTTTATTCGATGCCTCTCTTTGTTTGGAGTGCTTGTCTTATATACTCTATCTGCATAAATCAGAATATGTTTGTATAGGTTATAGAACATACCTCCTATCGGTAGTTCCTTGCTTGGCATATGCTTTAATATATTCATTCCTTTCTCTATGATCAATCTATATCATAATATGCCTTATTGAAATGGTTCGGTGTTTCTTTGATGCATAGAATATATTCCTATACCCTTCTTCCTTTCCTATTATCCTCTCCTCTTCATACGTTCTCACCTTATATCTTCCCACGATAAGGAGAAGAGATGCAAATGGAGGGTCGTGCCTTTTTGGAAGATCGCTGCCTTTCTTAAATCTGTTCACTGTAGTTAGAAAGGTTGATTGCTGCCTATTATAATTGCAACGTCTCACTTCATAATCCTTGTTGTTAGGAATGGTTAGGAAGGTTCAATTCTTCTTATGTTAATAACATAGTTAATGTTTGTATTTGATAAGTATTTCTAATAACACTTATAATTATGACATGGTTATAACAGTATCTTAGTTTATATTTATGATTATAATATCTGTTATCCTATTATTCATTTATTTAATAATATAATTATAGTCAGAAATAGCTTACACATATTATCAAAATAATATTATAATATTACCAATGATATTTATAATATGATTTTAATTGTAGTATTATCAATGATATGCATAATATGATTTTGATTTAATATTATGAATTATAGTAATGCCTTTAAATTATATATTTATAATTATAATAATAATACTATCTTGATAATTATAGGTATCCTCTCCTATTTTTTCTAAAATATGGAGTTAAAATTATTGGCCACTTAAAAATTGGATTTGGGAAATAATGGAGTCATTTCCTTCTGTAGGGGCTAGGGCTGCAACGACTCTTTTACCTGGTAACTCATAGAGACGCAAGGGAGAGAGCCGAGGTTTTGGACGGAAGGAAACAACGCGGGGTGAGAATGTTGCGAGAGGTAAGAGCTTTAACGGGACGGGCTTCGGGGGAAATGTCGGCGACAGACAGTCAGAGGGTGAAAATGCCCAACCAGAGCCACATCTCCAGGCGACGGGGAAAGCAACATAAGCTTTGAAGGCCAATAAAGCATTGGTGCTTCTACAGAACGAGCTTGAGGAAGAGGTAATGCATAATGTCGAAGTTTTTTCAAATCTAGGACTGATTGGACGCTTCAGGGGTTTTTGGCCACGACTGTGTGATCTCCATAAATGGATTTTTGAACATTGGGAACCCATTGTGGATGGCTGTGTTCAAATATACCTAGCTGCCAGAGGATATTTCACTGTTGTTTTTGAAACAATGGCAGATAGAAACAAAGTTCTGTGTGAGCACTTTTGGAGTTGGGAGGACAAATTTGCTTTGTCCTTGAAACCATGGCACCCGACTTTCAATCTTGCAACAGAGACCTTTGATAAAGTGCCTCTATGGGTAAGACTCCCAAACTTTCCTCTCCATTTTTGGTTCGAGTCTTGTTTAGAGGCTATAGGAAATTCGTTAGGGGATTTTTTGATGATTGATGAGGGTTCATCAAATCTTTTGCACTCCACATATGCCCGTATTTTGGTGGAGATGGAAGTGTCAAAGACACTCCCAGAAGAGGTCTCAATTAAAACCTCAAAAGGATGTTGGGTACAGCCTTTGGATTATGAGGGAGTACCATTTCGATGCAGGAGATGCTTCCAGACTAGGCACCTTGCAACACAATGTGCAAGGCCCAAAAGGTTCAAACCAACTTCTTGGTGGCAGGATGTCTCAGACAAACACTATGCGGTGGAAAAACAGAGTAAGAGTAAGGAAGAGCTGGGTAAGAGTTACGCTCATGTTGTGGAAAATTCTGAACTACTTCAGCCAAATAGGACTCCAGATAAGATGGGGGAGCCGGGACATGTGGAAGTGCCCATTCTGAACGGTGCTAATGCTGAGAGAGCTATTGAAGAGGTGGCTGAGCAAAACCATCATGGTGCAAAAACTTTGGAGTGTAGGGAAAAAGCAGGTCAAGCAAGGCTACAGGAAAAAGGGTAGATAAATGGAGAAGCAGAAGGTCAGGCTGGGCAAACCATGTTTGAAGACCATGATGAAGCATGGATGCAACATGCGTCAGTTGAGGAATGGTAGAGGGAGGCAGCAAAGATGGAGGAGGGCTGGCTTGTCATGAAGGGAAAGAAAAACAAGAAGAGGATGAAGGAAACCTTTGGTATGGTTCTTAGATCATAGACAAAGGGAGGAACGAAGGGAAAATGTCATGCTTGAGTGTTTTGTGCTCTGTGTTATGGGGTCTGATGGTTTGTTGTTATGGGTTTTGATCTTTCTGTGGGTTTCCTTCTTTGGGGAGATGGTTCCCCTTGTAACCATCCTTGTTTTGGGGCAGGTCAAATCCCGGTCCTTTCTTGAATAAAATCATATCCTATTATTGATAAAAAAAAAAATACTATCTTGATAATTATAATAATGGCAATTACGTATATTTATATTTTGATAATTATTTGGTTTTGTTATTTGTATTTCAACACCTCATATTTAGCATTCACAATTTTAGGGACATGACAAGCATGACCATTTTGAGGTGAAGTGGATGAAGGAATGATAATAAGGGGTCTTAACAAGTAAGAAAAAGGGACTAAAAACTTGTTGTCAATATACCATTTTGTTGCGTTTTCTCTCCTCTTGGAAAATCAATATAAACCCTTTGTTCATGACACATTGTGATCTTGAATCTTCTATTTGGTATCATTGGATATTACACTTCCCACTTTCCCTTTGATGCACAATAGGATAATAATATCTCTATAGACTTGGGTTATTGTTATTCACATATATTTACATTATTGTTCTTTTAATTCTAAACACACCTAGGATTAAAAGCACACTCACAAACAACTCAATATTTCTATTTGATTGCTTGTGGAGGCAAAATGACCAAAATGGGGGCTTGACCATTTTGGCAAGCTCCTATGTAGTTGCCCCCTTTTCTCTTGTCCTAGATGTAGGTGACTTTGTGAGCTATATTCTCCAAATTTGGCTCTTCTTTTTGATGGTTTTGTATTTCTTCCCTTCTTTGTATTTTTGTCATTTTAAATAGTTTATAATAGTTTTGAAGTGTTTATAACGTTTTGTTAAGATATTATTTTCTCGTTATCTTTTTGTTCTTGTTTTTATGTCCTTTGTTATGATTTTGTAGGTCTTTATTGCAGTTTAATTTTTTTGTTTGAGCTAGATTTTTGTGCAATTGTATAGACTTTTGTGCGACCATCTCTATGCCCTAATTTGTGATTTCATCTAGATTTTATTTTCTCATTTTGTATTTGTAATTCTTGTTCCTGTACAACATTTCAATTTGTAATAGTTATTTGGTATTTTATAATCATTTAATTTGTCATATTTTCATTCCTCTTGTTTCATTGTGTTTCCTTTTCTCATAAACTTAAAATACAAATATAGTAGCACTAGCACTTAAGTTGTTTTGATTAGGATAAATTTTTGAAATTAATTTAATTAAGACACCATAAACCAAAAAAAGAGGAATACAGGGATTTGACATTTTTCTTGTTTATTCTTTGTGGTTTGTTTACTTTCATATTGTTCATTTCTTTATGGCAAATGGAATCACTATTTTACCCCCATCATTTAATGTGGTGAAATTTAACTTACTTTTAGATGTAAGTAATTTTATATTGTATGTGGTGGCAAGGAGACTACTTGAACAAGGCTATTTGACACTTTTATTGAGCCCTTGTGTTGCCCATTGCCTTGATCTTGTAGTGGAGGACGTAGGTTGTCATGCCCCCGCCACACAAAGAATCGCAGCTATAGCCTCTTATTAATGATAGATTAAGTTTGAAAATGGCAAAAAGGAAAAAATAAAATTAATTAATAATTAATTAAAAGAAAAAAGGCAACACTTCATTAAGGAAAGACAAGACTCTTTTTAAGGGATATAATTGATGAAAGAATGTGATATTCCCCCTCAAGGGAAAGATATTAAAGATGAGACATTTTATTGGAGGAGGACATCAAGGGAATGATATTGAAAAAAAAGGAAAATAAGAAATATAAGATATCTATTGGAAATAAATATTATTTTCAGCAAGAATATTATTGGGAAGTAAGTTTAGAATATTAATTAAGGAATAACCATATATATATATTATCATTGCATAATGGTATTTTATTACCAATTAATATATTAGATTCCTTTACCATTCTACTTTGAACTTATAAAAGTGTTTTTGCAAATAGGGAGGCTGATCAACCTTTTGAGTTCACGAGAGTTGGAGTACTGGCCTTTCCTTCATCAAGCACGCCACCCTGAGATGGAGCACTCATGGGTTGGGAGGTGTATGAGTACTCCTGGGCTTGTTGAGGAAGGCAGTCTTCATGCATCTTATCAAGCATGCCACCCCGAGATGGAGCACTCGTGGCATGGGAGGTGAATGAGTGCTCCTGGGCTTGATCAAGGAGGATGGAGTGCCTCCAAGGTGGACTGAGGGATGGAGTGGACTTGAGATCCTGCCATGTTCATGGGCCGAGAGGCGGATGAGTGCTCTTGGGCTTGAGGGTCTTCTCAAGTATGCCACCCCGAGATGGATGGACGAGGATCCAACCATGCTCTCGCAATACAAGGACATCCATCCTTGAGATTGCGGTTTGCAAGCATTTCAAGTGAATTCCTAATATGATTTGCTATAGGAATATGCCTTGGAATAATCATTAATGATGTTAAGATGCCTTTGAATTCAAATATTGATAATGTTATTGTAATGTCCCCAATTTAGCCCTACGCTCTTCATTTGGATTTAGCCTATTTTCGGAAATATGTAAGCTACTAAGATGTGCAAATTTAGGGTTTCCACTTTCAGTAAGTCTTGCTTCCAGCTCAGTTTAGCTTTTTGTTGGTTTTGAGGTGAACTTACTATTTTTGGCATTGGCTATTTTTAGTAAGTCTAATTTTGGCAGTGGCATCATTAGCAGTTCAACTCAGGTCATCATGCTATTTTTGGCAATCCATCAGTTTCAGTATTGGTGTTAGTTTTGGTTATCTCCTTGGACTGAGTTTTATACTTAGTCAATTTCATGTTTTTAAGTTGTACCCCACGCCTAGGCTTGATGACTTCAAGTTGTTTTAAATAGGGGACATTAAGGGGTCAAGTTGAGTGTTTAATGATTTAATAAATGCTTTATTGTTGCATTTTGAAATGGACGCCAAAAAGGGAAGATGAATAATATTTTATTATTTCAAAATAAAGTGAATGGTTGAAGTGGCGTCCCTTTTGGAAGTTGAAGTGATCAACTTCTTGGAATTTAGAGTTTTTCATTTGCCATTTGAAGCTTATTTATTGAGGCCTTGCTCATTCATTCTCATCTTTTGGAAAATATTGTAAAGTTATGCTGCTGGTTTGAAATCCAGAATCCGGCTAAGGGAAAGCTTAGCAAATTTACTCCATTCTTTGGACCTGAAACTATGGTTCCCTAGATGGTCAATTGGGAGTGTGCTTCATTCAGAAGTGCATATTGAGCTTCATCGTTGGAAGATTTTGAAGATTTTGGTAATAATTTCCAGTTTTGTACTTGCTGGTTCAAGCATGGTTGAAACGAGTTTTCATTTACAGCTTTTAGAGTGATTTTAATTTGCATATGGGTATTTGCTCAATCATTTTCTATGTTAGAGGCGACCATAGTTGGAGATTTTCAGATTTTAATTCCAAGTTTCTGATTTTAGCAAGAGAAATCGCCCCTCTAGAGGGCCGTACCATCTAGTGAAAGAATAATATCTTGAGTTTTGATGCAGTTTTGTGGTTTGAGTTTGGGCGCCATCCTCCTAGAAGGTCTTTGTAAAACATTTCAGCTTATTCAGAGGTATTTAGAAGGAGTTGTGATCATTTTTGTGAGTTTGCTGTTTGCTGATAGACATTTCCAGATTGCAGATTTTTATATCAGATTGTTCTAGTTTTCTGATTTTGGCTTCTAATATCATTTTTTGAGAGGTTATTCATTGAAGAAATTATCCTTTTAATTGTATATTGTAATGATTGTAAAAACACTTGAAAATTGTAGTTATTCTTCATTGTAAGACTGTAAACAGTAGTACTGTTCCAGTCATTTGTTTGCTGCATATTCTTGTGTTAAAACTTAAAATTCACATTTATAACCCCTGGATGGTTTACTGCCAGTGTGGAAAAAGAATTTAATAATCTCTCATTGTACCCACTGAAAAGTGGTGAATTCCCACTCATGAGTGGATGCTTGCCATAGCGGATGAATTAGTTCTTGTTATGTAATTTTCCCCCCACTGAATAACTGGTAGAGAGGAAATCTTCATGGCTGGTTCACCGCCTCTTGTTGCTTTCAGTTGTATTTACTTTCAGTTATAATTCAGTTTCCTCCACCATATGTTAGCACCTCGCCTTCTAAAGGATCTTGTGTGCACATTCTTGGCGTTGAGTGCATTTCATTTGATTCCAGTTTTGAAGCTAACGCTAATCCATTGGCATAGTGCTGGTTGTGTTGTGATAATTTCAAGAAAAAAATTGACTAGCACATTTCAGTTATGAACTGTAGATCTAAATATTGTAATGATTAAGCTATGATGTATTGTATATTTTATGTATTAATCTGAATATAACCATAAGTTGATACTTGTTATTAACTTATTACTAATATCAGTTTTTAGTGATTATTATTGTTTTGTAGGCCTAAAATTAGGAATATCCCAAAAGGGGACATTACAATTGGTATTAAAGCCTTGATCCTGTGAGCTTGAGGATTGAGAAGAGTAGTTTATGCAATTAAGCCAAAGAGCTCAAAGGGCATTGGAAAGAGAAAGAAGGAAACTTGTAGCAAAAACAACCCTACTCAAAGCAATAAATTGAGTGAACAACTAGGAAATGAAATGAGGGCCTTCATGGAATAGAACGAGAGGACAACTTAGGCATTCATGGAACAAAACAAGAAGACAACTCAAGTACTTCTCCAAACCCTACAAAACATGAATAACACAATCAACACTCTTAGACCCAACCAAACTAATGGGAGCGATGTAAATTCTAATCACTCGAAGAATAAAAATAGATCACCACTAGGGTCAACACCTAGGTTAACAAGACCCTCATTCTTACCTAGGGAAGGGCCAACAAGAAAAGAGGAAGAAGAAACCAATCCACTATTTAATGACTTCGATGAATATGTTGGAGCCTACTCAAGATTGGACCCTAAAATTAGGAGAAATATCCCATTTGAGGAATATTGTGATGCTAGGTGACGAAACACCCGTAGAAAAGAAAAAATACAACCAAATAAAGACTTGCACCAAAGGGTGAGTAAAATGACTCTCCCCAACTTTGATGGATTGGGAAAAGTCGCTGCACATTCATGGATCCAAAAGTTGGACACCTATTTCTCCCTTAGTCCCATGACCGAAGAGGATGGTATCAAATTTTCCATCTTACATATGGAAGGGGGTGCACATGATTGGTGGCATCATGGTATTATTTCTCAAGGGTACCAAAACATAACAACCTACGATGAGTTTACATAAAAGCTCATAGATCGATTTGATCCAAAGCATCTTGAAAGGCACTTCAAAGAACTAAACCAATTAAAACAACAAGGATCAGTAGAAGATTATGTGGTTGAATTTCAAAAGATCTCAGTCATGGTACTTGGGATTATCGAGAGAAGGGTAACATACTTATTTATTGAAGGGCTATTAGAATCAATCTGTGGTTTGGTGAGTTCCCTTGACCCCACATCTCTTCAAGATGCAATCCAAAAGGCCTTGAGGTTAGAAACCACAACAACAAAATAAAGGAGCTATTCAAAGAATATGTCTTCAAGGTCACATAACCAACCCTCCTACAAAGGAAATTGGCAACCAAGGACACTTCCTCCTCAATCACATACAACATGGGAAGATAGGTCAAAACTTCTAAAGAAGTGATTGTGTTTTAATTGTAAGGAAAAATGGGTGGCAGTACATAGGTGTGCAAAAAGAGGACAAGCACACAACTTGGAAGCATTATTAGACGAAGAAATGAGTGAAAAAGAATTTGAACCCCAAAATAAGAAAAGGAAACATGATGATGAAGAAAATGTAAGTGGTGCCTTAGCCACACTTTCAGGAGCACCTAAATACCACCCCTTCAGAATCCATAGTGTTCTAAAAGGACAAAAAGTGACTATCCTAGTGGATAGTGTTGCCACCCCTAATTTCATTGACGAAGGTCTATTGACAAGAATGAAACTAGAAACTGAAAATTTTGAAGGATTCAAGGTAGTCATGGCGGATGGATTCATAATGCCTTGCACACAAATGATTCGTCAACTAAGTATCACATTGGGAAGACATAAAATAAGTGAAGATTTCTATGTAGTGAATATAGGAGATGTAGATGTAGTTTCGGGCATCCAATGGTTACATTCCTTAGGAAGATATTATCAAGACTTTCAAAAGATGGAACTTTTTTCCCAACACAATGGCCAAGAAGTAATTCTTCAAGGCCTATTGAATGGGTCCCTAGGAGTAGTATCATCAAAAAGGATGGAAAGAGCTTTTAGGCATGGACAACACCCCATAAATAGTGTTTGACATATTTGGTAGTTCTTTAACAACTTTATTCTTGTGATATTGCTATCAGGATTCAACTGTGTAGTTTACGAGTCAAACTCATTGACCCAAGTTTCATGAGTAGTGGTTCACAAGAACCCATCTCTCATGATAATGAATGGTTCACTTAGCACTCATTGCATCTAGGTGATGCTCACAGAGGTGAAGCACTGGGCCTTCCCTTTGAGGTTTCTTATTCTTACAATCATTTACAAAAGCAAATGATTGAAAAAAGTTTCTTATTTGATGCTTGTAAGGTGAAGTGGGAAGAAAGAATTGTAGGTCTGCAAGATGTCTTTTTCTTCTCTTTGAGGATGAGAGAAAACTTGTCTTAAATTACAAACCTTTCCAGTTACCAACTCTTGGTTTTTGTTATTGAGAGTTAGTAGGCAATATATAAGCCCGAAGAATACAAGACAATAAATTGTTCTCACACATTAGAAAATGGTATCACCTTATGATATTAAAAGATTATATTGGCAGTCTAGCAAGTACATTAACAACTCTTCAAGGACACCATTATAGCATAGAGTTGGACATAATCAAGATAATCAGAGAAACATCACTTGGTTTAGAATTTCTAATTATATCAGAGTGTCACAGCAGAAGCCAATTACATCGCAAGGAGGATCTAGGGATTGCAAATCTCCAAAGTTGATTTGGGATCTTGGTATAGGCAAAATGATTCAATGACAAACTAAAACTGACATTGCTTGAGGGCAAGCAATCTTGGGAAGGGAAGACTGTCATGCCCTCGCCACAAAAAGAATCGCAGCTATAGCCTCTTATTAATGATTGATTAAGTTTGAAAGAATCACAGCAAGGAAAAAATAAATTAATTAATAATTAAGTAAAAGAAAAAGGCAGTGCTTCATTAAGGAAATACATGTCTCTTTGCAAGGGATATAATTGATGAAAGGATGTGACTTTCCCCCTCAAGGGAAAGATATTAAAGAGAGGACATCAAGGGAATGAGATTGAAAAAAAAGGAAAATAAGAAATATAAGATATCTATTGGAAATGAATATTATTTTCAGCAAGAATATTATTGGGAAGTAAGTTTATAATATAAATTAAGGAATAGCCATATATATATAAATATCTATATATATCTATATATTATAATTGCATAATGATATTTTATTACCAATTAATATATTAGATTCCTTTAGCAATCTATTTTGAATTTATAAAAGTGTTTTTGCAAATAGGGAGGCCAATCGACCTTCCGAGTTCACGACAATTGGAGTACCGGCCTTTCCTTCATCAAGCACGCCGCCCTAAGATAGAGCGCTCGTGGGCCGAGAAGCGTATGAGTGCTCCTAGGCTTGTTGAGGAAGACAATCTTCATGCATCTTATCAAGCATGCCACGTCAAGATGGATCGCTTGTGGGCTGGGAGGCAAATGAGTGATCTTGGGCTTGATCAAGGAGGATGGAGCGCCTCCAAGGTGGATTGAGGGATGGAGTGGACTCGAGATTTTGTCATGCTCGTGGGCCAGGAGGCAAATGAGTGCTTCTGAGCTTGGGGGTCTTCTCAAGTACGCCACCCTGAGATGGATGGACAAGAATCCACCCATGCTCTCACAATACAAGGACAACCATCCTTGAGATTGCGTTTACAAGCATTTCAAGTGAATTCCTAATATGATTTGTTATAGGAATATGCCTTGGAATAATCATTAATGATGTTAAGATGCCTTGGAATAATCATTAATGATGTTAAGATGCCTTTGAATTCAAATATTGATAATGTTATGAATTGTAATCTAAATATTATAATGATTTAGCTACGATGTATTGTTGTCAATATTATAATATTTTATGTATTAATCTGAATATAACCATAAGTTGATACTTGTTATTACTAATATCAGTTTTTAGTGATTATTGTTGTTTTGCAAGCCTCAAATCAGGAATATCCCAAAAGGGGACATCACATAGGTAAACTTGATTGAGTGAAATCTATTGTAGAAGATGCCAAGAACATCACCATGTACATCTACATTCGCTCTTTAGCATTTAGCTTGATGAGAGGGCACACCAAGGGGAAGGAGCTTGTGTGAGTGGGTGCCACAGTTTGCAACTAACTTAATCAACTTGCAAAGCTTTTATGCTTTTCTAACACCTTTGAAGTAAATGTTTGTAAGCCAACAATGGATGGATTGTTCTCATTTTAAGAAGATAGATGGAGAGAGGGTTGCAAAGACAATTTTAATGATGTCTTTGCAAAGAGCACAAATGAGATCAACAAGGTAACTTCAAACTTTTATTTTAATTTTAAATGGTATACTTTGAGTTCATTTAAAAAATAAATTAATTGCTAGATATCTTTCAATATTTTTAAGTTTTATTTTTAATTGCAACTTTAATTTGTTTGTAGGCATCAGAGCTTTTAGTCAATGTTTTGTGCTTGGTGGATGGGGAGCAAAGCCTAGTGGGGTATCTATTTAAGACAATGGACAAAAAATAATTCAAACTCATTGGGAAGAAATTTTTTGTAGGGGAGATGGAAAAAAACTCGGACCCATTTGGAACATTATTTCTCAAATGTGGAACAATCAATTCCACCAATCCATTCATGCAACGATGTCCTAACACAACTCCAAATGTATCTACATAGATGACTTTAGAGCTGATGGGGAGGTTATCGAGGGCCTCACAACATGCATTGAGAGGATGATGCCTAATGAAGAAGTCAAGGACTTGATTATCAAAGAGTTGTAGAGATACAAGCATGTAGAGGGGCAGCACTTCTCTTCACCATTGGCTATTCAAGAGAGAATCCCCCAAGCACAAGGTAACAAAATTTCAGTCCTCACTTCAAATATTTAATGTGTACAATTATTTCTTAATTACAAACTTGTAAATGTCTTCTTTGCAGCTACTTCTGGGAAGATTAGGATGCAAAAACCCCAAATATTCAAAAACTAGCCCTTCAAAATTTGTCCCAACTTTTAGCACTTTTGGATGTGAGCCCAATTTATTGGATTGTCATTGACGTCAAAAGTAATTGTTGTCAAGGGAGATTGTCAAAGAATGAAACCACTGCCACCACATTGTTGATATCAAAGGAGGAAATCATTAAGGCCAAAGGTCACTAAATCACTCAATTCATGGCTGACTATGAAAGAAAGATTTATGCATATCTTAACATGAATTCTTAATGCTGGTCGATTCCCTGTAATTAGCGCCCTTGCATTAATATTTTTAAAGATAAATTCATATGCTTTATGGGTTGACCCTTGGTGAAGTAGCCACCCTCCAAAGGGGAAATAAAGTTAAATAAATTTATTATTAGGGAGGCCGACCCCCTTATGAAGCCGCCTCCTTAAAAGGTAGCACCCAATATTAAGGAACAAGTCATCTCATTTTGTTTTGAAGAGGCGCCTCTATTTATATTAGTTGCCTCCCTTTGTGATGTAGTATTCTTTTCATGAAGTTGCCCCCTCTCAAGTAGATATAGGAAGAGATTGTGAAGTGTGGAGAATAGAAAATATATCATACAAACACAAGCATAATAGAAGATCATTCAAGGCAGATTTTGAAGGAGAAGAAAATAATGGAAGATCATTCAAGGCAGATTTTGAGGAGAAGAAAATAATGGAAGATCATTAAAGGTCTATATTGAAGGAGGTTTCTTCTCAAGAAGACAAGACTTTATTGAGTTAGAGGTTGTTGTCTCTCAATAGAAGAGATTGGTGTATCTTGCTCAGTTGGTGCTTAGCAGTGGGGATTGGTGTCTCCAGTGGGTTGGTGCCTACAAATATTTGTAAGAAGTATTTTATTTGTGGCTGGATTTGGACAGTAGATCGAAGCAGTCCTTTTCTTTGTGGTTTTCTCCCAAAAGGGTTTCCACGTAAATCTTGTGTTCTTGTGTCCATAATTGTTGATGTTGTGTGATTGATATTATTGTGATTATTAATTTGAAAAATTAAAAGATTACCTTATATTGATTCACCATGCCCCCCTCTCAGTATAAGCATGTGCTCATCACAATTGGAGTTTATTTGATGCCATTCATGTGAAGAAGTGCAAAAAGTTGACACATTAGTGTCTCAAATTCTCATCTTCATGCAACACAACATTTGTTTTCACTCAAAAAAGGTGGAGGGCTTGGATAGTCATAAGGCAATTGACTTATACAACCTTGATCCATATAGTGACTGGATTGCCTTGTTTGAGGACCTCATGTTTATGTAGAAATCATTAGCACCAAAGCTCAAAACTAAGCTTTGATACTAAATCAATGGAAATATGAAAATTTTCCTACTTAATCCTACAAGGAGAGATGTCAAAAGTTATTTGATCTCTGCAAATTTCAACAACATTTTGGCATAGTAACAACACTAAAGAAATAACAAGAATAAAAGAAAGAGTAGAACAACCACACAAGAAAAAGAGACACCAATATACCCTAGAAAATTCCTTTCGGAAAAAAATGCATCCTCCAAAAATATCAAAACCAATGTATTCTCAACAACAAAACAATTACAATACACAATCAAGCTCTAAGCCTTCATATGAGATTAACATTCCCAATTGAGGAGGAAACCATGTAAGACATGGCTTTCTTCAGTAGCAATGAGCAGCTATTGTTGCATTCCGCATGAGACCAATCCAAGAACAAATGATATCCTCACATTCCAGTCCATATTCTGCAAGATCTCTCAAAAAACAACTCAAGCCTCCAGGTGTCTACACCAAACTTCACTCATAATGAGCATGTACAAGATGACATCAACCAAAAATTGATGTCTATCTGTTGTGACCTTTTCACACATCACCCCATTCAAAATGGGGACCCCCTAAATTTTGTCCCATTCGGGTCTTTTGGCTTTGGTTTTGGTTGGTTTCACGGCTGTCTCTCTTTGCTCCGTCTATCTTTCCGGGGATGTACCTATCTTTTGGCCTAATTTGAAATGTTGGCCAAGTCTGAAGTGCGTTTTGACAGATTAGGGTTTTCATTCTTCAGGCTAGTTTGAGGTCAAATTGAGTTGGCAAATTGAAATTTGAGCCTGGCATTGCGGTCGGGAGGCTTCAGGCAGGCTCCCATTGAAATTTTCACTGAATTCTGACAACTTACTATTTTTAGTAAGTACTCCATTTGGGACCTTTTTCTTAGGACTTTTGAAATTCCGACTGCTGCACCATGTTTAGAGCCCTTTCAACTACTTGCAAAATTTGAGCAAATTCTGACAACTTTATATTTTTAGCAGTTCTGGCTTCGGGAGCCATTTTAAGGGTTTGCATGTATGATTTTTCAACGCATGTCAGGATAGTCTTTTTGGGTTTTTTGAGAGCTTTGCGATGATATAACATGCAAGTCAAATCGATGACTTTCTATTTTTAGTAGGTACCCGCATGCAGACCAGTTTTCTGGGTTTTTTGAGATCTCTCGGGCAATATGACATGCAACCAAGTTCGGCAGTCAGTTGATCACTTTTTCAGGCACTTACTATTTTTAGCAAGTTCACTCCAGCAGTCCCAGATCTTCAGTTTCAGGAGCAGAGCAATTTAGAACAGAAACGGAGTCAAATGAAGGTCAATAGAGGCACATGCAAGTGAAATTAGGGTTTCCAACTTTGGTGCCTAAAATTAGGGGCAAAACTTGAGAAAAATGAAAAACTGATGTACCCCATTGCAATTAGCATCTTTCAAGGAGTCTATTGGTAAAATTTGAACGCATTCTGCATACTTACTATTTATAATAAGTCACTTCCAAAACAGGGCTAAAAATAGCAGGTTAGCACGAAAAGCAAGTGTGAACAGGTCAAATAAGTCATGAGGATCACGTTGGGAAAATTTCAAACCAAGAGGAGTTGCAAAAGTTCGAGAATCAAGGAGTTACTAAAAATAGAAAGTGAGGGCGAGCAGGTTGAGAAATTGGCTAAGTGTTCAGATGCGCCCAAGTTGAGAAGAGAAAGTTTCCTAAGGCACAAAATTGCTTGACCCCCTTTCATATGTGCCCAAGGTGTAAGGTGGCTTGAAATTTTGCTAAGGCAATGAAAATGGAAGCACCACCTCTTAAATGCGCCCAAGGGAGGGCAAGTTGAAATGAATTTTGTCTAAGGCGTTGGAAAATGACAATACACCCCCCTAAATGCGCCCATCTTGTGTAGGGTGGCATAAAAATATTTCTAAGGCCCGAAATGAAACCCCCACCCTTCATATGCGCCCTAGAAGAGGAGAGAGCTTGAAAATTTCTAAGTGATGGAAAAATGGAAGTAGACCCCCTTAAATGCGCCCATCATAGAGAAGTTGAGAAAAAGTTTCTAAGGCATCGAAAATGAAAGTGCAAGGGGTCATATGCGCCCTAGGTAAGAAGGGGATAATATGTTGGCTGAAAATTGTCGAAGGCATAAAAAATGAACTAACACCTCTCTAAATGCGCCCATGAAGCAGGGTATGAGAGGAGATACATGAGAATTTTCTAAGGCTTGGAAGATGAAAGCATAGGGGTCCAAATGTGCCCAAGGAAGGAGTTGGTTTGAAATTTTTTCTAAGGCAATAGAAATGGAAGGACCACCCCTCATATGGGCCCATCATGAGCAGAAGGTTTGAAAAAATTTCAGAGTCTTAAGAAATGGAAGAGGACACTCCTAAATGCGCCCTCAAGAGGTGAAAAGAATATTCTAAGGCAAGAAAGAGATGAATAAGAGAACACCCCTCTAAATGTGCCCAAGGGGGAATGTATGAAGATATGAAGCAAGAGCCTTCTAAATGCGCCCATAAGTGAGATGACTTGAGATGCACTCTAAAACGCCTAAGGCATGACAATGAAGCAACAAGGTGAAAATGTGCCCTTGAAGTAAAACCTCTTAAATACGCCCTTGAGGAAGATGAAATTTGTTTAAGGCATTGAAATATGAAGCACAAATGTTAAATGCGCCCATGATGAAAGGTTATGAAGAAGGCAAAGTTTGCTAGAGAAAATGATGAGTCGGACCTTGGAAATCAAAACATGGAAATTAGGTAAGTGAAGTGGATTTATACTATAAGTGTTCTGATGCTTTTCTTTTTGTTTGTTTTGCAGGATGAACATTGGGACCAAAGCATGATGACTTGAGGTGATGGAGCAAGTACTCTAGGACAACATTACAACCTTGGGAGAGGAAAAGGTTACATGTTTAAAACTCCTCCAAGGTGCCTCATTTGCGCCCAAACCATGAAGGGAGATGTTGGAAGAAACGGCTAAGTGTTGGAATTTCTCCACAAAGATCTAGTATGCGCCTAACTCAGGGAGATAGGTGGCAAGGAAGAAATGGTCAAGTCCAAGACAAGAAAATCCTTCAAGATCGAGATGGAGGAAAAGATGAAGACCCAAGCGTTAAAGATCATCCTCAAGCACTAAAATGTCCTCAAGGCTAAGGAGGGGGAATGAGCAAAAACTTCAATGTTAAAGAGTGATAGTAGGATGGATTGAAGAACAAAGTAGAGGAATCCTTCTCCAGCAATGACCCAGAAAGTGTTCTCCAGCATACTTCGCACAACCCAAGATACAATGGCAGCAAGGAGAAAAATTATCATCAAATAGAAGAAAGAGGTAGCCGTCTTGGAGTTTAGATTGAGAACGTGCCTGCCATATCAGTTCAAGAAGTGGAAGCTGTGATGATCAGATTGATTGAGTTTGCAGTCAGAGAAAAGAGCAATGGGAACGCATTTCTAGAGGAGAATCTTCTAGAAGATGGTGAGCATTAAATGCTCATAATGGTCAAAGGGAGAGAATTGGCCTTCTGTGCTCATTTATTACCCCACTCCTCCACTTTCTGGTAGTTTTTAGGGTAGAATCTTGAGTAAGGCTTAAGTGGCTCGATCTGAGCCCTTCATTGTTCAATCTGAGCCGTCCATTGGAATTGACTATCTATAAAAGGGCATCCCCCCTCATTTGTAAATCATTAGAATAGAATAGGAAGATAGAGAGACAACTAGGAGTTGGTAGACATAGAGGAATAGAGAGCATAGATTGATAGCATAGCATAGATTGAAGAGGAAGGAAAGTTTTCAAATTGAATGCTTTGTAAGAGATTGTTTTGAACACTACTATAATAAAAAGAGTTATCATTGCTTGTGGTTTCATCTTTTGTTGTGGGTAGCTAGCAAGATTTCTTCGTCCTTCCAATTTACTTAGAATCTTAAAGTAGAGCTTAAATAGAGTAAAGTAGATTTTAATTCATGCACGTAGATAGTTGTGGAATGTGGTGGTTGAATCAAGCAAGCTTCATTAATCCATACCACTAGTGGACTCATTGATGGTGGGTTTGCCTTGCGTGGTCAACTGAAATATTGTGGACTTAACTTCGATTATGATTTACATGTTGGTATGCGTCGTTGTGATGGTGTCTTCATGTTGAATTGTAATTTGAATACCTCTTGTTGCTCCTTTTAAGATTGCACCAGTTCTGTGGAAGCTGTCCAAGGTGAGGCAAACAAAGCTTGGTTGAAGTTTGTAAAAGTTGATCTCCACATCCCGCGCCTAGAGTAGACCATAGCATTTCTAATCCCTGCAACCATTCAAATTCCGTACTTTCTGATTAGTTTAGGAAACTTGAGCTTCACTGATAAACCTTCCGAGTCTTGGAAACCCCTTTCTCTGGAGTGAACAATTACGTAAGTCCCCTCGAAATACCAACAAATCACATCGAGCCAACTGAGTCTACGTCCACTGCATAAAGGAACCTTGGAGTTGAATGCATGATCTTTCGCAATCTTAGCATGCAGGAGATTTTGATCAAGAGAGGATAGAGTGACCGTTGGAAACTTTATTCTGTGTTGGTGCGGTCATAAAACACCCGTCAACACTATCCTCCATCCAAAGCCATCTATTTATAAGTAAGAGAGCAGCAGGAGTGGAAAGTTTTACTAAGTTTTCTAGTCACCCTTAATCAATGCATCCAAGTACATCATCAAGGTGGGCAGCCCAGTTTGACTCTACGACCAAGAATTATTTCAATCTCCAAGGAATCTCAAATGCTCTTTCCAATCCAAGCATCTAGGATGACTTGTCTCATGTGAGCCTGCATTCAATGAGTTTTACATGACAACTAATTATTAGATACATTTCTCTATTGTGCCTCCCACATTAAATGTGTTTGCCCAAGATGCCTTCCACATTAAATTATGAGCCCATTAAGCAACGTGCTCACTCACAATATTAAATACTTTTCCAATGTTATCCACATCAAATGTATTATCAATATCACACAACAACGACCTAGGGATGTTGCATCCTTAAGGTGTGGTGCACCATTTTAAGATGGACAACAACTTTACAAAAATATTCAATGTTCCATGTGCAAGGTGTACACCTTTCCCAACAGTTTACATAAGACAAGATTGCTGTTTTTGATAAGCATGTAGAGGAATGTGCAACAAAAGCAGAATTAGTAGGTGTTGGATTGGATGACATCATGGTTAACTATGATGGTGATCTTGAGGAGTTATTACCTTCTAGTTTTAGGGTGAAGTTGCAATAGTTTGCAACGATGTAATATCTTGGATTGAGATTAACATGGAAACATGCATTTTTTATTTATTTGGAAACAAATATTAAACTGTAACAGCAAACTGAAATTGACAATAAATGTTGAGAGCAACTTCAAGTGGTGGGAAAATCATGAATCAAACTTTCATCCATTGATATAAATCCTCAAACACATCACAATAATAGATCTAGCATGTGGATTACCAATTTCAATCAATGTGCTTGCTAGTTTATGTATGAACAAACATGAAACCCGAGAATAGCAATTGATATCAAGTGCGCTTGCTAATTTGCAAATGAACAGCAATATGAAACCCTAGGATATTATACTTAGATCTGCATTGGAAACATCAATAGTCCACTTATAAATATCAATGAGGAACACAATATGAGACCCCAAATTTGATCTTTGCATTTATGACAGCTGGAAACATGATTACAATTGTTGATATATACTGAAATTCCACTAAATTTCTGTGAAATGAACGACTGAATCTCACTCATAAATATCAAATTGTGTGGATTTGATGGAAAGACTAACCCTTTGACTAGAAAGGACCAAAATGCTGATGGTATGGTGGCTGGTATGGAAGCCAGACCTTGGATAAATTCTAATATTTGTGAGTAGCAGCAGCAAATACTTATTCTCTCCAATTTGGCTGTCCAAAAATCATGAACATGCCAGTGACTTCTAGAAACCCTCCTCAATATGGTGCTCAGCAATAATGACGAAAGTCAGAAATTAATTTATCACTAATTCTGAAAATCAACAATAACAATGATTTGCTTGCAAGTATAATTTGATCCAATCCTCCACAAGCTGAAATCCTCAATAATTCATTGTAGAAACATTGTAGCAAGTTGAAAGTGATTTCAATTCTTTGAGCACAACGATCCTTGGGTGGAATCACCTCTTATGGACAAGAGAGTTTTCATTTTCAAATCCAACCTTGGAAATCAAAAAGGTTTTTATCATCTAAGATTTCCAAAATGCCAAGGGTTTTAATTCTTGGATGGAAAGATGAACACAAAGCTCAATCGATAGAATTCGAAAATGCAAAATGATAAGTGATGATTTGATGTGAGTCTTGACTTCTCTTTTATAGGCGCTTTATTTTGAGTCCTCTATTTTATTCTATTTTTATTTATTTTGTTTTTAACTTTTTCCCTCTGAGTATTTAAAAATACAAGGCCCCTTTTTTTGAACTACATTTTGAATAAAGTGTAAATTTTTTTTTTAAATGTTACATAGGATCAAAAATAATATTTAAGTTGTCCTTTTGAAAATAAAGCGATTGGGCCCACTTAAAATACTATTATTTTTATTTCTCTTGCTCTATCCTTTAGCCTACGGGAAAAGGGGATAGGCTAGAGTTCTTTTCCATGGATCTAATCCTAAAAAAAGGACATGTCAGATGAGTAGGACCCCATCACTCACTTGGATGTATATGGATAAATTGTTGTAACTTGCATGCAAGTGTAATTTTTGATGATGATTTTGAATTATCATGTGATTCATACCGTATTATTGGCTGTTGTATTTTCATGTTTGTGTGATATTATACTCCTTTTTAATTCAAATCTATTAGAAAACATTACTTAGTGTTCTACAAAATCATTTCATATGTTCTGTAACTATATTTTGCATGAAATTTATGTTTTTCAATGAATTTAAGTATATATTTTTGTAAGTTATTGGTTTTGTTGAGTTGGCGAGTCCAAGTCAAAATCCCATCTTCTAAGTTTTGCTGAGTTTTAAGTTTTAAACTATTGTTTTTGAGCTTTTTGTATGAGCATTACTTGTATTGTGTACATATATGTAAAGACCCTTGCAATTTCTGATCTAAATTTTCAGTTTGGGTGGTCTTGTAATTTCGTCAAATAGTTGTCTTGCAATCTTCTTTCAGCTAGTAAATGATTTCTTTTTCTCATACGATGATAAAGTAAGCATGAAAAGACTCTAACAAATATGCTAATGACTGAAAATGAAATGCAAGATTTATTTTTGATTTTTCAAGACTCATAGATGACTGAAATGCAAATGCAGCTATTACTTCATTGAAAATAAGCAGGTACAGCCGCTAGACATTTTACAAACATTTGTCATGCAAACTCCCAAACTCCAACTCTATTAAATATTGAACTGTCAATGTGAAATGCAAACTTATTACAATGCTTTGACAACTCAAATGCTGATCACCTCCAACATAGGACAATTTTACAATATATGTCATTGACAATGCAAACTATATGGCAGCGATATAATGACTTACAGTTGCAGACCTGATTATAATGCTAATGCAAGATACAATAATGAGAGTGCTGTATGGGCAGCGATACAATAATGGCAATCTTGATACTAATGCAAATGCAAACTAAATAACTCCAACTTGGATGGCAGCGACTATGTAATGAATGTTTCCACACCTGGCAGCCACGATTTGCCCTTTCTCAAGCAGCTACAAAGTCGTCTATGCCCAGCAAGAAGTCGTCTCTCCTCAAAATGCAAAAATCAGATGTACTCCTTCAAAAATCGAACTATCTTGTTGCTCCATTGCAGCACCTATGCTTCTTGATGAACCATGATTTTATCCAGCAATAATTGAACATGAACAAGAGTCCCAAATGAATCGAACTTCTCCCAAAATCGAGCTGACTATGATATCAAAAATGCTGCACCTTGACTAGTAGATGAGGCACGATATATCCAGCAAGAATAATCAGCTATAATGAGAAAATCGAATTGCCAAGATGAACCTCCAAAATTCCTCAATGCTTCCTTCAAGCAAATCGAACTCCTTATGCCCTCCAAATTTGGTCAAAGACCATTAAATTTATAATAATCAAACCTGTAGGAAACCTGATGTGATTCCCTCCACAAACCTCCAACTAGGTTGATCTTTCACAACCAAAACTGGTATCCTAGAGTCTTCAAACTCTCGGACAAGCAAGCATTCAAGCTCTCACCAAACTGATATGAAAAGTACAATCCAAGACATGCTCAAATGGCTAGTTCACAGCTCCTTATAAAGATTTTGCAATCATGTCCAAGAAGCTTCTAGAAATATTATTATTTTATTCTCAAAGTGACTTTATGATATATTATTTTATTTTAGTCACTTTTATTAAATTAATTAAATATAAAGCTATCTTTATGATTTTGAATTATTGAGATAACTTTACAAATAATTAGTTTAATAATTATTCCCTTATTTCTCCTTTAGCCTTTGGGAATAAATATTGCTAAATGATCCTCTGGAGTGGCTAGTGAGAAGGGGACATTACAGTATACCCTTAAGGGAGTGATTATAAAAACATACATTTATCTGCTCTCATCTGTCATGTCCCCTTCCAGTTGACATCTCTCAGAGCTGATGATTAGCCTATTATGCGACCCTCGTAGGTTGATAGGATGGATAGAGGGTCTTGTTGGAGCTTGGCTTGGCTTCGGTTGTCAGAGTTTTATCAGTTGGCTTTCGTTCGGGCTCATTCGGACACCATTTGCCTGGACTGCTATTTTTAGCAGTATGGTTTGGTCATGTGCAAAATCACTCACTTATTTGCCAGCTTTAGACGGTTCGTGAATCGGATATATTTTGAGGGAGATATTAATATTTAATTGATTAATTAAATATTAATTATTCGGAGCTTATATTATAAAGTTATAATATTTTAATATTATAACTTAAGTGATTTGACTCAAGGGGGCGACCATCATTGAAGGGGCCATTTTTAATTATAATTTATAATTAAAAATGAGTTTGAAAACTATTGAAAAATTAAAAGAAGTTCGAATTTATTTAAATGATACCTAATTGAGAAAAGTCGCACTTTTGAGGAATATAAGGGTTTTTCATTGGAATTCGAGCCATTATGATTGAAGTCGAATTTTTGCTAAGTTTTTCTTCTGAGAACAGAGCCAAGGGTTCCAGTTTTCAACTTGCATTGGAGAACGTGCAATCTTCAGTGTGTGTAGTTCAGAGGCTGTGAAATATCAGCTGATCTATTGCCAGTCAGAGAGATAGCCTTATTCAGAAGTTATCACAGAGCATCACAGGCAAAATATATTCAGGGTTTTTTTAGTGTATTCATCCGGAGGAGTTTCTTATTTACAGGTGCCCAATTTCCTGAGATCTGGAGACATTAATAAGGGCCGTACTTTTTAGTTATTTGCTGCTGTACAAAAGCCGTACTATTTCTGTTGCAGGCCGTACCTTCACTAAAAGGGCCGTACTTTCCTGTCTGAGCAAATCGCCTTCCTTTCTCATAGTCTGACTTCACAACTAGGGGTGCTTATACATCTGGCATCATTTCCTATCTTCTGGCGCAGGGAAAAGAAGGATTCTAGATTGGCCGTACCATTCATGGCTTTTCACAGGAGGCTGCAAATCAGGTTTTAATCGGATAATTTTTGTCTTATCTTGCCTGATGTCAGATATTTATCATTGTAATAGCCTTAGAAAAATAATACAATCATTAGCTGTGGTTTTCTGAGTCCTTTAATGTTAGATCTGGACTTATTGCATTTATTAGAGATTTTACATCATTTTCTTTAAAAATCGCAACCTTCACTATTGCATGCAAAAACACCAAAAAACCAAAAAATACACAAAAACAATAAAAAACACACAGTTTCAGAAGTTAGCGGAAACAGGGGTTTCTACATCATCCTTTCATGTAGAGATTGAGAGTTTCTTGGTTGAAATGTGCGCTAGAGAGTTGTGTGCATCTGCAGCAAGTTTGTAGAGCCATTGCAAGTGCAGAACATTGTAAAACAGCCTTGTGCAGAAGTAGGATTGTAATATTGTACAGAGATAGTGCAAGAGAAGGAAAACAGCCTTACTTTTCCTGGTTTTCTTCCCAACTTAGGTACTCCGGGGAACTTATTGTGCTCTGTTCTGTCCTGAGTTGTAAGTCTCAAAACTATGATTTTTTGGCTGCTTGTATGAGCATTACTTGTTGTATTGTGTACATATACTCTTAAGGGAGTCGTTATAAAGACATTTGATTATCGATATTCATCCTTTCATGTAGAGATTAAGAGTGTCTTGGTTGAAATGTGTTCTGAGAGTTGTGTGCATCTCCAGCAAGATGGAGAGCTATTGCAAGTGCAGGACACTGTAAAACAGCATTGTGCAGGAGTGGTATTGTAATATTACATAGAGACAGTGTAAGAGAAGGGAAACAGCCCTTCTCTTCCGGGGTTTCTTTTCAAATTAGGTTCTCCAGCGCAACCTTTTGTGTTAGTTGCAAGTCATGCACAATCATCTCTTTCATTTATAACATTATACGATTTTAGGCCCAGATTCACTGTTTTCATGTGTATTCTTAGGAGAATAGTCATAAATTCAACAAGGTTTCATTAAGAATTGATTGAGATCTGTGTTGGTGAATTAATTAGGATTTCTGTGCTAATTGCAAATCTAGAGATCTGCATATATAATTTTTTGCCTCTTAGTTAATGCATGTACATTATTTTAAACACATCACTCTTTCATCTTAATTTAAATAAAAACTCACAGAAACTCGTATTTGATAAATTTATGTTAATGGACAGCAGTAACTTGTATGTATTTGTTCCTAAATTGGAAATTCAACGAGTCTTTGAATTCGTTGAATAATAATAAGACTAACATATGTCTTATTCTGTAGCAAAATAGGCCCTTAAATTCCCAAAATGCCGCAGATGCCTTGCAAAAGTATGGTCTCAAGAAGACAGCAGTGCAAAAAGCATTAGACACCTTGGCAGAAGGTGCTCAGATTTCTTTCAAAGAATATGGTAAGCAGAAAATCTACATTGCCAGGCAAGACCAATTCAGTATTCCCAACACTGATGAACTGGACCAGATGAAGAGAGAAAATGGAGAACTCCAAAAGCTGTTGGAAGCTGAAAAGAATGCAATAAATGAGGTTGAAGCAGGTGTGTATTTGGGCAGGTTTGGGTTTTCTGTAGTTGTTGAATGATAGGATTCTTGAAGAGATCAAATTTCAAATTTATATGCAATAGAAGAGATCAAACAATAGCAGCCACATGATGTTCTTTTTGCAGAAATTCGGGCTTTGGAATCAAACTTGACCTTGGAGCAGATCAGAGAAAAGGAAATAGAACTGAGGGAGGAGGTAAATTCTGATTGTGTACAAAGATTTTTAGCATCAGAGATTAGGAGTCATAATTTCCATTGTTTGTGGGTATTTGCAAGATTCTTCCAAGCATTTTGACTTATCTGTATTCTCCAAGTCTAGTAAACTTATCTACCTTTTTGCTTCCAATAGTTTTATATGAAGGTTACATGGTATATAGCTTGCCAGCCAATTGAGCCAATGCATATATCTGACATGATTTGGTTATGGTTTTTTCATTAGGGGAAATAATTTGGTGTATGAGATTCCATTTGAGCAGCCCATAATTTCTATTTAACTCGTATTTTTTTCTAATTTGGTACTCCTAACCTTTCATCTCATGACCAGTTTTAGTAGCAAACTGTAACTTGTTAATACACTTATACCTGGAGGCTTGGAGTATCAAAGTCACTGTAATCTTCTCATAGTATGACTAAGTGGGAACTGAGATGAGGTCCCAGAATCATAAGGAGTGTATTAACACTTTATAAATGTTGATTTGAATATAATTATTTTCCTTGAGGATGGATTTTATGTGCGTATGTCAGGTGTGTGGGATGGAGTCAAAATTGAACATATTGCGGGAGGGAACTGTATTGGTCAAACCGGAGGAGCGCAAGAAAGTCCAAGATACATACAATGAAAAAATTAACCAATGGAGAAGGCGACAAAGAGCTTTCAAGGAGCTTTGGGGTACCATCACAGAAAATATGCCAAAAGATTTGAAAGAATTTAAGGTACTTCAAAGACTTTATAGTTGTGGTTGTGCTCATTTCAAAAGGCTATTTAATTCAATGTGTTGGTTGTTTCTCAGGAAGAGCTCGGGATTGAAACTGATGAGGATGTTGGAGTAAGTTTTCAGGCTTACAGTGATTATACTAGCAATAAAACTTCTAGAAGGATTTAGAGCACAGTTGTCTATGTACACCTTCAACTTCGCAAGAATCTTAGTGATACAGTGTTAGTATTAAATAATTGGATCTGAGAATAAAAGTGGGGAGAATGTATAGAATCTAAGTTGTTTTTGCAGTGTCCATACTCAGTTGTTTATATCAATACCACAGGAATCTAACACGACAATCAAGTGCCAAAAAATTGAATTTTTTACTTGGCATTTCTCTGAGGGTGAAAAAGTTTGTGTTAGCAAACACCCTTTTTAAAGATTCAAAAATTTGAATCTTAAAATATTGTCCTAGGCATGGTAGCGCGTACTTGTTGGTTTTATTGCCATGTACTTGGTGGTTTTATTGCCATAATGCTTCTCACACTTGCAAATTGTTTTTGGATACTGGGTTATGGAAAGTTGGGTATGGTAACCGTTTAAGATTTCGGATATGTGCTTCATTAATTTGTTTACGACATAAAGATAGATAATTTGGTTGAAGCATAATTTGAGCTTGGAGATGTGAATCCAGAAAAGGGAAGCATTTACATGCAGAATATATTGATTGATATGAATACATTATAGAATATATATATTTTAGGCCATTTAGTTGCAGATGAACATTACTTAGACAAGATCTTGCAAGCTCTATATGGTTGAGCTCAATATCTACCGGACAGCTCACTATTTAAGGTTGAAATATGTTCTAAACAATGATCTCTTTGTTGGAAAATTAAGGTTTACATTTTGTAATAAAGTCACCTTAGTGATTTAGTGTTAATATTAAAATATTTAATTAGTTGGGAGCTAGTTTCTCGTAGGATATTTTTGCAATATTTGTGCCTGCAATTTTCAACATGGTATTAGAGCCAATGGTTTTTTTTGAAGAGACACTCTTTACTGATTCTCATTGCTGCACCCACCATGTTTTTGTTGATTGTGTACGTCCACACAACTGGATGCACAATGTCAAAGCACCATTATGATTCTGTTCTTGTAGGGGTAGAAAACAGATATGGAAGGATGTAAATCTATTTGCTGTGTATGCTGCCATCACTGCCATTTATGAGTTGTTTGTTGCCAATCATATTTATATGTGTTAGATCATTATATTGATAACACTATCGCTGCAATAGTGCCAATCACTTTATTGTTTCTGCATATGGATGAATGTGTGTTGTGTCAATTTGCATTTTATAATGCAGAGGGATGTTTAGCAGGTGGAGATATCTGCAATTTTTTTTCTAGACAAGTGTTGTTGCTTCTGTAGATGCTAAACAATCTCTATCATTTGGTCTACCTAGTGCCAGGTGAAAAGTGAACATATGGCATGAATAGCTATACATTATTCTCATTTTCTAAGATATCCATATCAATGTACTGCTGGTAATACAAAGCACCAACCGAACGAATCATTTTGGCCACCATTGTTTTGGTATTGGTAGAACAGTGTGTTATCTGCGATGGCTGTGGGAGTTTGAGATGCCACACCATCAAAGGCATTTATCGTTTTATCATGTATGGTGCATGGGCAAGATGATTAATTTGATTTGTTAGAAGTGGTTGTGGGTTCAAAGGTGGGCATTGTTCATACTTTTGTTGTATATTAAAATAAGGTATTACTAAGGGGTGTACCATGGTTCAAAACTATACAATTAATCTTTGTATGTGAAGGTATAAGGGTTGAAAGGGACATTCCATATTATATGGAGTGGAGTGATAAGGAAAATTAGGTGTTATGAGGATAATTTGATCATATTGTAAAAGTAGAAATTGACAACTTGAAATCTAATGATGTTTACTTCGATTATGCCATCAAATGTTTGTGTTCTTGAAGCCATCCATGCTATGCGTAATAGAATTTTCAGAGGTTTACATATTTGTGCTATTGGAGATTCTAACGATTCTTTTGGCCACTAAGGACTAAGCAAGTTATAGAGGAGGTTGGAGGAATCCTATCATCTCGAGCTAGCTTCTCATTGAGAGATGGTACTTTGCATGAGAAGCATAGGTTTGCATTTCTCTTCTTGTAGCAAGGGAGCCTTGACAGTTCTATGTTTTGTGGATAGTTGAGTATCTCTTGATACACAAATGGAGGAGTGTTGTTGTGGATGGTTGAGTAGATCTTTATTTGTAGTTGGTTGGTACTTTTTTTGTGAATAGTTGAATATGTCTCTATTCACAAGAGTGGTAGACTTGTGAGTAGTTCATGTATTGATTCATAGGTAATTGTTCGACAATTGGAACATTTGCTTAGACACAAGCAGTTTAGGATGTTTTGAGGGGATTCAGTTGCTAGCTAGGACATTTGCCTAGACACATTGTTTGGGGTGTTTTGAATTAGCAAGGAGATTTGATGGAGGTGCCTCTATAGGTTTCTAGATGGACTATTATAGTTAGTCCATGTAGTTTTTTTGTTCTTTATTTTTTGCTTTTTTGTAACAAAACTTAAGGGGGTTGTGGGAAAATTAAGGTTTACATTTTGTAAGAGTCACCTAGTGATTGTGATAGCATTAAATTGCTTAATTAGAGGGGAGCTAGATTTTCATAGGATAGTCTTTATAAAAATTTGTTGGATACATCATAAGAATTTCAAAGCATTAATATTATATTTATGTTTTGGTGTTATCTTTGCGATAATGTTTAGTTTTGCAATATTTGTCCTTGCAATTTTAAACACCCTTGGCTATTATAGTATATGCATAAGTTTCCTATTTTGGATTTGGAGTACCTTGAAATGTTATTTGTGAACCCTCTATTATACTTGGTAATTAATGATAATTTTTAATAAGAATATGTAATTGGGTTTTAGGGTCTTATGAAGATATTAGAATAATTAAGACCTTAAATTTAGACTGTTGGAATTTATCATTCAATAGTGTGTTCCTTATTTACCAATAATAGTCATTAAAAATAAAAAAAATAATTCTTTCAATTATATATATACAAAAAAAAGATAAAAAAATGCATTATAGTGAAATAAAATATAACAATTATATTTGTCTTTTTATTGTCAAGATTAAAGGACATTTTAAAGTTGGGTACTTGATTCTCAATAATGTTTTATTGAAAAGAAGAATTGAATTTTTTCAATTAAATATAAAAAATAAACACAAAATAATGAAATGCATTATATTTGAATAAAATACAACAATCATTAATGATTCATTTTGTGTTTGCAATATGATTGTGGGGTATATAACAATTAGTGCTACATTCAACTTTATTTAATAAATATTTTAAATAAATATTAGACATGTTTAATTATATATTGAATTTGACTAGTAATTACATGACACTTGAATTTTTTTGAGATAATTACACATATTAGTGGAAAATTCCCCATATTTCACTTGGAAAGAGGGTGTCCAATTGTAGAGAAGGCAACGAATAAAACTTTTATGATGATATTTGTAAGTGTTGGCGTAACAACTAACACCTCTGGAGTGCAAGTTGGTATGGACAACTATGCACACTACGTGATAAGTGCTCTTCAAATTAGGAGGGGAAGCTCCCTCGTGCGAACGAAAATGCTTGAAACGTAAACTAAACTATATCCTGTCTTTTTGTCTCAACTGTAAGAGGCACAAGGTTTAAAAAAAACTCTATATGTTGCAGCTAAGTATTTTCTGGTTTCACAAGACTTAACTACAACACATAAAACTAAAGCTTATACTATCCAATTCCCTCAAGAATTCAAAGCATGAGGAAACAAAGTGGGAATGATTATCAGACGATAAATTGGGTGCAGACTCACAACGTGAAGGCTAGGTGGCGCGACTATCTGCTTGTCTGAATAGGCTTATTATTCACATACATCACACGATAAACCAAGTATAGATTATCAACTTGAAGGCAAGGTGGCGCAACTATCAGCTCAATCTGAATAGGTTTATTGAACATGAAACATAAAGGATAGCCAACTAGGACAATAAATTGCATAGGCGAGACACGCATACAATCTACGATCGAACTAGCCACTATATCTAACTAAGGCAAGCATTCACCATCATAATTGTGTTAAACCCAAGTGGCATAACAATTCATCATAACAGTAAATACTCATGAATAGATACAAAACGAGCAATATTATAGGCAAGGTAGGCGCAACATATATTTCTCTCTCGTGCAAAAGTTATGTACAAATGAGTAAAAGCTCTTATTTATAGACATCGAAAGGTGTAGGGAACCCTAAAATCACCTTGAGTCAATTACAGTCTTGCAATGCATGCAAGATTTATTGCTAAACACTAATAAAGCAAACTATACAGTTAATTGGAAAGCTACCATCAATTAACCGGTACAATTAATCTAAAAATGGACAATGTGTAAGCATGCACACCCTTATTGAAAGCAAGTTAACTGGAACACTACCATCAGTTAACGAAAACCCTAAATACAACTCCAAGTGTGTAAAGGAAATCCCAGAATAGACATGCATGAGATGAGACAGCGAGTTAACTTGAAAAGGTAACGCCAAGTTTAACTCCTGTGTGTAATGTCTATCCTGAGAGGTGGGAACTGAAGTCTACTGGCCGTGATCTCGACCAACCAAGCATTGATACTATGCCGAAGTATGCTGTGTCTATGCAGCATGTCCTCACTAGCTGAGATTTGACACTGAAATTCACCTCTGCTCTTGGTTGCTTCATCGAACAATGTCGACATGACTGTAAGTTGATTAATCTTACAGCCAATGGTCTCCCCACTAAAAATGCCATGAATGAGTGTGTGGAGCTCTGATTGTACATCAGTACGCTCAACATACACACCACCCTCAATTTGATACCAACACGGTAAGCGAGATACTAAGGTTCTCACAGACCGGAGTGCACTAGTGACGTGCTCTCTACTCTCAGCCAACTTTGATGCCATTGTTTCCTCTATCTTTGCCTTGAAAACCAACTGTGTTTTCCAAGAGTAGATAGCTTCTTTATCTTCTGCATTTGTGACTGATTCATATGCCACACTCAGGTGAGCAATCATAATCTCGTCCCGGGGTCTGTTAATCACCATGTCTCGCTCCTCATCCTGGAGACGTAGACAAAGCTCTCGTGCATTGTACTGCAACTAATAGCTCTGCAAGCATAGAGCGGCCTCTAGCAATTAACTCCTCCTCCTCCCATTCCTCCAAACGCTTGCCATAAGTAACCAGATGATTAAGTTGGCCCTGTTCTGCTAGTGGCTCAAGCATCAACGAGAGTGTGGTGGTAACATCTGACCTGTGTACAAGGCTAGAAATGTACTGATGAAGTTGTCTGATTTCAATCTTGAGGGTTGCCTTATCTTCTCCGTCCTTCAACATTCTATCCTTGGCCCTGTCTGTAGCAACCTATAGGAGATCAACCGGAGTCTAGCGAGTGCTACGACCAAGGTTGACTGTGATCACCTCAAAGTCCTGAACTTCAATCTCATCCAAACTCTTCCCCTCTGGAGGTATGGCAGTCTCAACGACGATCTCCATATCAACATTCCTTTCCACGTGGACCATGTTCTTGATCCTCTTGTCTGGCGCATCCTAGTAAACATGATCAAAGTCTAAATGATCAGTGACATAGGATGGCTGCCTCCGCTTCCTTCCCAATTGAGATTCAATCCAAGACTGGTCTAGGCTAATGCCACTGGAAGGATCTATACTAGCAACAGGAGGCTCCGACGAGAGTGAATATGTGGAGGAGCTATTGCAAGATGGAGAGTCTAAGTCCAATTCGATGCGAATTGGGATTAGTGACTGCTCTGGAGCTGGCGTAGGAACTCGAGGTTGGACCTCAGGCATTGGCGGACTCTGAACTGGCCTCTGAACTGGCTCTCTGACAGGCTATCTGATAGGTTCCGTGTGTGTATCAATGGCAAGCGCCTTACCTTTTGAATTGTTAGGCGGTTGACTCTTCTTAGGAGGGTTACTCCTTTTCTTCTGTTTGGGTTTTGACGAGGAAGGTAGCGAAGGATCCACCACTGGCGGCTCTGCTCTAGGTATATTTACCCTCCTGGTTTTCTTGCTGTTGAGGTAAAGTATACTGTTTTGAATAACTCTACTTGACCTCTCTTTTATTGACGCATACTCCTTGGTGTACTAATCAACTGCCGGCAGCAGCTGTGTTGCAACCTTCTCTCTGAAAAACTGAGGAAGTACTTCTCCCTCATCATCTGATAAACCTCCCACATCTTCTGCCAAGAAAACAAAAATCTGTGAGAGAGAGAAGCGGCCGTAGCTATGTCTGTGGACCTCAAAATCATCCTCGCAATTTTCCCAATAGTCCTCCATAGTAGGCTTATGGTATGCGCGACCACTAAGGCGTGCTGTGTAATGACCCCATTGATCATAGGCACGTGCATCAACAAGATACTTGAGACGATACTTCTCTAGCTCCTGTACTGTAGCTTTGGCATCAACTGTCGTTTTGCACCAATATATTCCGAACTGCATGGGAAAGTTGGCAACCTGTTTATGCTTGTGGCGTAAAAGATGATGAACATCATGTGACTGCCTCAGGAACTCCATGAAAACTGTTCTATCCAAAGGATAGCGTGGAAACATGGCTGGATTTCCTATAAATCCATACACAAATGTAGGTGTATGTCGGGAATTGAATGAACCAATCCGCCCAATCAACCATCGCTGCTTTAGCAATCGCCGAGATACGGACGTGCAACTCCCGGTCCAAGTTTCTCACTGTATAAGTCAGGAAAGCCTCTTGAACACGCTTGAAGTGACGTTCAACATTAGTGAACTCAAGCTGATCATAGTAGTGATAGACTTTCTGAACATTGAGAATGCCAACTGTGTTTAATCCTCTAAACTGACCCTGGTAAGCGATCAAGTACACGAGGTAAGAACACATGTGAAACTCGTTGGCAACTAGGAAACCGGTGATTTGCTCGTGGAGAACATTGTTGATGAAGGATGCCCAGTCATAATGCTCCTGCCCAGATATGATGCGACCAATAATGTAATACATCCAGGGCTGAAAAACGTTTGCATCTGAACGACCTGAGACATGATTCAAGAGTGTGATTAGAATCAAGTACTCATCCTTGTACTCACCGCGACCCACGTTGTTTGGCAATTTGTTCCTCTTTTGCTTCAACCATCACTCTGCCATCTTACTTTGACACTTGTCCATATTAGCATTGAATGCATGCGCACACTATTCCATAGAAATGACTAGACTGCTCGGATGCTGCGGGATACCAAAACTTCTTTCAACGTCTAGAGGCTTGAGACTGCAAATGACTTGTCCATCTACTAACACTATCTCACAAGTAGCAGAGTTGTAATGCTTGACACAAGACATCATGAACTCAACACAGTGAACGGAGATAGGTATGGAAGCGGCCTCAAGTAACCTAGACTGCTAAATGTTCTGAATAATTGAATCTCTGATCTTGATTGGATCTAAGACTACCTTTGGCAACACCTTGTGGAGATTTGTCTCAACCGTCTCGATGAAGTTGTGAGCTAGGACTGATTTGGTCTTGTATTCAAGTTGAGTGTATTGCGTTTTGAAAAACTTTCCTGTTGACTGTGAACACGACTATGTTCTGACAAGATTTCTGGAAAGCTAAAAATAGCCTGCTGAGGCAAAAAATAGCCTATCAAAGGGTAATTTTCGGCGAAAAATATGAGATATGGGTTTTGTCTAGAAAAAGATTCTAAGACAACCCAAAACGTCAGAAATGCGAAAATCCAACTTCTACTCGACCATGCAAGGAATTTTCAGTTGAGAAAATTAGAAACTCGAGAACTAATGCTCTGGAATTAAAAATTCCTGAAAATTCAAGCACATGAATTTAACTCGAGGAAGCTCTGTGAAATTGATCTAGATGAATAAATTTTCCAAAATTTGCCTATTTTTGGAACATGTGAATTGAATTTGAGAGAATTTTGATGATCTTGAGAGGAGAAAAGACATTTTTTCTGTGTTCTTCCTCTGCCAAAATCGCCACTGGCTTCTCAAATTTGCTGATGACTATGAGCTGGTACCTGCAAAAGGAATTGTTTGATGTTTTCACTATTGATAGTTGATGAAATCGCCCAACTCTAGAGAGAATTTGTTCTGCCTATGAAGAAATACAAATTTCTTGAGCTGGATGATGAATTAAATGATGGCACCATGTTTAAATAGAATAAATTCGCACCATAATGCTGACTGCAAGATTTAAAACCTCAACTGAAAATAGAATGACTCTGATTGGACCCCCTCCAGTTACACTGACACTGACTTAGAGTCTGGAATAAAATAATAATAAAAATATTCAGTTGCCAACCACATGCGAATTTCATCTTACAACACAAAGGGGCGCCAAAAATAACTTATTGGACAAAATCGCCACCTATCATGCTGGCATGCAATTTGATAATTAAATATTATTTTATTCAGTTGACAAACCACGTAATGCATTTGGACTCGTCCGACAAACTTCACTGATTTCAAAAAGTCCTCATTTGACCTCATAGGTGTTTATTTGCTCAAGATATTACATTTTTTGCTAACTTCCTACTTTGTAGCTGACTACAAAGTTACAGTTGACCATATTCAACATTGATTTTCGGGTGATCGGATGACACTGAGACCAAGCCTGGATATTCATCGCGAAGCCTACAGAACAAGGATGAAATGTTTGCTGGGAACTGGAACTGCAAAATCCATCATTTAACACCTCAAAGAATTAGGCGCCCTTGATTAAATTGATTTTCAGACACTAGACAACCATTTCTCCATTCTGCCATCTGACGCTTCAAACGACTGCTGACGACGAACGATGAACCTTGCTAATTGGATGGTGAGCTCACTGCGTGACTGGAAGTATTCTGCATCCAACGACTGCACGTAAGACATTAGAAGACTGCATTAGGGACGCCAAAAGTAAGGGCGCCCCTGGCCTGAGACGACTCAAAGACCATTTTGTTGAAAGTACAAATTTCAACCAGATGCCCTACTTTGACCTCTGATATCAGGAGCTGGGGTGACCTGATTCGCGTACCGTCTGTCTTGTTATGTAGCTAGAGCAACTTACAAGAGATGTCTATGGAGGTGACAAAGCGAGGAAACTGCTTCTAAGACCTCAAAGAGACAATAGCCTTTTCTTTTTAAAATATACGCTCCATAGCCATTTTCAGACGTCTTTAATTTCTCAATATTCTGCAAAGACCTTGCACGTACGAGCGTTTGCCAAATCCCGAGGGCTGATGGCTGGGCTCGTTGGATAGTTGGAGTAATTCCTCACAAGTCCTATGAAGACTGTAAAAGCCAAAAACTCCATTTGACATGCCAAAAGGCTGGGCGCCCTTGGCCTACAGAGGCTATAGTGTATATTTCACATTTCTCCACCCTTTGATTTATGTGTCTGGCAGAATCTCTGCCATGATCTCTCAGAATATCGGATTGAAGATAGCAAGGTGTGCCACACATGTGAGCACACATTGGGAAGAACAAGATGACAAGTGGAAACAAAAGTGGCAAAGTGTAAGATGTAGGCTTGGAAGTGTGACAAGTAGGAAGCAAAGGAAGGTGTAGGGTGGCTTCATGGGTGTTGTACCCCAAATTAAATTTTTTGCTTCACTTAGGCATTTTGAAGAAATGAGTAAAAGTCTTGTCAAATCTATCAAAAAGGTCAAAATTGGGGTTTGTATGTCTTGCATGAGGGGCGAAAACTTGAAATTTTCAAAATCTAACGATCTGGGTTGGCTCAGAGCGACCAGATCTACAAAACCCAAATCTCAGTTTTACATCCCTACTTATTAGGAAAATTGCTATTTTTAGAAACTTTCCAAAAATAGTAACTTTTTTTGGGTTTTTTTGGGTTTCTTTCGAAAAGGATGTTGAATTCTTTTTCTAAAAATAGAAAGTTTGGTAGTTAGGGTTCAAACTGATTTTGATTGGTCAAAAATACTTTCTCATCAGGCTGGTGCAGTCAGAATCACAAAACGATTAGTTTCAACCTAGTGGGTCTATTTTGCTTTTTCAATTTCAGAAAGCATTTCAGGAGCTCTGGAATCATCAATGGAGGTCAGTCAGCTGCTAGGTGTCAGATTCAAACATTCAAACACTGGACGTGCAGGTAGAATGAAGAATGGAGAAAGGAAGCTGAGAAAGTTGAAAAATGTAAAATTCTAGCTAACACTGGAGACTCTAGGCATCGTAGCTTAGTCTAGGCGCCTAAACCTTCATGCCTTAGTCAATTTTTAGTTTCTAGCAAGCAGGGAAAAGGTAAGCACGTTGAACGAGGAGAGGAAGGTGAAAACTGCAAAATAAAAACTAAGTCTGCCAGCCATGGGCACCCCAAAAGGAGAGAGGCGCCCAACTTTTTAGGGCATCAGATGGTGGAATCAGAGTTCGTGCTCCCAAGCAATGTTGTTCAGATTCTTCCTAGCTCCGCAGTGAGTTCGGTGGCGCAATCATCAGATCAACCAGTCACCCAAAATTCAAGATCAAACAAGGAGGTTTCAACCAGAAGATAAAAGGAAAACCATGAAAACTTCAAAAAAACTTCTAAGTTTGGGAACTTTGGGCGCCCTAGGTGCCCAGGGGCACCCAACCTTTTGAGAGGTCAAACTCAGCAATTAGGGTTTGCAGATGAGCTCAATCTCTTCAGGATCCTGCTAGCTTCACAATGAATGTCTTCGTCAAATCATCAAACTTGTCAAACATCGGCGAATTCAGATCAAGCTGAAGGTATAAAATGAAGGTTAAACTTTGAAGGATGAAAATCAAGCAAAAAATGGCCAAGTTTGGAGGAGTTGGGCGCCCCAAAAGGAGAAAGGCGCCCAATTTTTTAAGGGCCTAAATGGATGAATTTTCCAATGAAGCCTCCAACATGTCTTCTTCAGATTTGACCAAGCTTTCCAATGAGACCATCAACAAGTCAATCAGAGTTGGTAGTCATCAGATATCAGAAGTGGAACAAAGGGAAAAACACAAGCAAAATATCAAAAGTCAAAAGCAAAGTATAAAATATAGAAAAATTTCTAACTCTAGTGAAGTTGGGTGCCCCAGCTAGCCAGGGGCGCCCAAGCTTTTGAGCTCTCAAATATAGCATTTAGGTGATATCACTCCTAGGAGACCCCCTTCAGAATCAATCAAGCTATCCAGTGAATCTGTCGGTTAGTCAATCGGATCAGTCTAGCTCCCAGAATCAAGAATTCATCAGAAGATCAAAGGGAAAGAAGTGAAACTTGGTGAGCATGAAAATGGCTAACACTTAGAAGGTTGGGCGCTTCAGAAGGAGATGGGCGCCCATGATTTTGAAGCATCAAACAAAGTTTTTAGCCAAAGGTGCCTCCAGGACAATCTCACCAGATTCGATCATGCTCCGTGATGAATCATTCAACTCGTCCATTAGATCAATCTGGAAGCCGGAGATCGAAGATCAAATAGGGTTCAAAACCATGAAAAGGTTGAAAACTCAGAAAAATGACTAAGTCTGTTGAAGAGAGGCTCCTCTAGCTAAGAAGGGTGCCCAAAATGTCATGCCTTAGCCAATTTTCCAAAATTTTCAAAATTTTAAGATGAAGAAAAACGTCCATGTTCAATGTACAAGAAGATTTTAGGGTTTGCATGGATTAAAGCAAAAGAAAGCAGGGTTTTCTCAAGCCTAAAACCTATTTAAGATGCCTTTGCCATTCAATTTTCATCATTCTTTGCAGGTGGCATCCAAGTTGAAGAGGAGCAACAACTTAGCAATTTTTCTTTTCAAGATTCAAGAGCTCAAGTTTGCTGATTTTCAAAAGTTCTTCATCAATTTTTAGACCAACAACATAATACCTTGCTTTTTCATGCTTTTTTTCATTCAAAACATAAATTTTTTGAAGAAGGTCAAGGTTTTTAATTTTCAATGATCTGGGTCTTCTTAGCTCATCATTTTGAAGAATTTTTGAAGAGATTTTTCAAGTTGCAGCAACTGCTTTTTCCTTGCATGTCCATGAAATCATCAAAAATTTCAAGTATTGATCATCTGGGTCCTTTCTAAACATTCTTCTGAACAAAACCCAGATCACAACTTTTTTCAAGAAAATTTCAGATTCTAGGGTTTGCTGCTTTTTCAATCAGCCCTCAGTATTTTTCAAATTTGATCAACTGGGTTCATTCCAAATTTTCTTTTGAACAAAACCCAGGTGCTAGCTCTTTTTGAGAAAATTTGAAGAAATTAGGGTTTGCTTCTTTTTTAGTCTGCACTCAAAATTTTCAAAAACGGACAATCTAGGTCTTCTTGTAACGAAATTATGAACAAAACCCATATCTCAGAAAAATTTCAAAAAATTTGTCCGTTTGAAGAAGAAAAACCAACATTCTAAATTTAGAAAGTGTGCAAAATTTGTCTGAATATAGGCAAGTTTACAGGCAATCTTCAAGGTTTTCAGAATGGAATACACTCCCAATGATTTCAAGACCAAGTCAGTACTATACCACGACTTGATCAAAACAACTGAGACTGACTTGCATCACATCAAGCCGGTGTTCAACTTACGTACTTTGGAGAACGCAAGTAACACTACAATCAGAAACCTAGGGAACTCTGGACTTCTCGCAACAACATCCATTCCTATTTTAGTGCAGAGTTTAGAGTTTGTAATCGCTTGCATCAAGCATTACGATTCGGCGACATGGGAGATTCAGTCAGTAGATGGCAGAGTGATCTGTAGTTTGAAACCTAACACGATTAAGAAATGCTTCTCAATTCCCCCTTGGCTTGAAAGTGTGACTATTTCTAAAGGAGAATGTGAAAGGATATGGGAGATGCACAAGGACAAATACAACAAGAAGATTGCACATAAGTGGATGAAAGAAAAACATAAGACTCTGCTGAAGAACATTGGGCGAGGGGAATTCAACGATGAAATTACTATCATGATCACCTTGCTCAATAGGGTCACTGGTCAAGAGGATGCTACCAAATTCCAGCCCTAGATGTTCTATGTTATACCTCACATCATGAAGAAGATTGGGTTCTATGATCGGGCAACCTTAATCAATGACAACCTTCATCAATAGATAACATAATACTTCCAGATTCATGAGTTCCACATGGTCTCCTACCTAGTCTACCTAGTGGCCTTCCAAGGCCAATTCAGAGGGTTGAACACCGAGGGGTCTCTAACGTACAACATGTATGCAACTACTACCCTTGGTTGGAATTCACGAAGTCATTACACCATTACAAGAGGGTGAACGAGGCTTTCCTGATGCACACAGTGTGAGACCTGGATAATGAATTGCACATCCGTATTTCATCGACTGCCAGGGCAGCAATAACAGAGTGGGTAGATTGGTTTATATAGGTTCCTACATTCACCTACCTCAGAGTCTATGGCTTCTCTAGTGCTCCACTTATGTTGCCAAGGTACCCATCATATGAAGTTGTTTTCATGGAATTCCTAAGGCAAGCACATGATGTCCACACAGTCTTGAGGAATAGAAAGAAATCCACCTTCAATTTTCCATTTGGGCTAGGAATTTATACATGCAGATCAGCAACAAATGCTAAGTCCATGGGTGATGAGTTGGCAACATTTGGTCTCAAGCCATTCAACGAGAGATGATCATATGAACCTCATGGTGTCTTCGCTGCCCGACTTGAAAAGAACTATGCTCATTTGCCCTCTATTGAAGATTTTTGGGTTAACTCTAGAGATGAGTTCAAGGTGCAGAGGCGTAGTTACAACAAGCTCACTCTTCATCAAATGAAAGACTGCTTATCAAAGGATATTGAGGGATTATCAGATAATGATGGAGATGTACTTCTCCCAATGTACACTCATAAGTGAATTGAAGAGCAACCTCTTCCACAGGTCAATTGGGCTAATAAAGAGTCCCTCTTAGTTGAAGAAAGGATAAAACAAGTCCTTGAGCACAAAAAGGTTTTCCTAGTCCTCAAGAGGAAGAAATCCATTCCAGCAGCAGACTCGCCAAGGACACAATCACCACTTCCCTCTTCTTCCAGAGAACAATCAAAAGGGAAAGGTGTAAGTCAATCTCAAGAAGGTGCAAAGGGAAGCAGGTCAACTAAAAATGTAAGAAGGTTGGACTTCTCGGGTATAGTAATACAGGAGCAGTCAACAGTTGAAACAAAAGCTCCTCTAGAAGAGCCCATGCCTAAAAAAGAAATAGAAGATGTGCCTTTGACACATGATCCTATACCATTTCCAAGGTCTTCGCCAATTCATATTGATATAGAGGATGAAGGAGAAGGAGAAGTTGCAGTTGAACCTCCCAAGGAAGTTAGTAGAGATACCACATCTTGGCTTGAGAGCTCCTTGGGAAGGAAGAGAAGAAGACCTTCATATCAGTTGAATTTTGATGATCTTGACAACGTCTATCAGGAGGCACCTAGGAAGAAAGCAAAGAAGCAAGTTCACTTTGAGAGAAATCCTGATGGTGAGATGATCATGGAGACTGCTACACCTCTTGAAGATAGAAACAGAGATGAAGTGGATGTAAATGACTTTGTGATGGTGAAGGTTAATCTTGGAAAAAGCACCAGAAATGCGGATGCTAGTTTGTTCAGAGTTGCATCTGAAATCCTTCAAGAAAGAGTGCTTAAATATGGAGAAGACAAGGTAGCTCTCAAGGCTAAAATACGACAACTTAGGTTTTTCATTTCTAACCTTGTTCATGGCACTTCACAGGCTACTCAGTTGCTGCCCCAGGTTCTAGAGACATCGACTAATCACCATTAGTTGAGACAACTGGTGATATGTGGGAAGCAAACTCAAGAATGGATTGAGGGATTTATCATCAGAGGAAAATAAATCCTTGCATAGATGTTTTAGCTAAGGAATAACGCTCATGACTTACGTCAAGGCCTGCAAGGATTTGAACAATCAATGGCAGATGTAAAGCCTAGGCATGAAATCATCATTGCAGATTTGGATGCAACTTATGGCTCAACAGTTTCTAAAGAACACAAGAGACAATCCTTGCATGGAAAGAGCGCCACATATTCAAGGTGAGAACCTATGAGAAGATAGGTGAAGAGTTTGTTGCATACAGGCAAAGGGTGGTTGAGGCTTTTCTGTTCATAAGTGAGTTTGTTGCATAGATACCTTCTCGACGAAGTGCAAGCCCAGTTTCAGAGTGTTTTCCATGGCAATGACGACGACATGAGTCAGATTTCCATGATGTCAACGAGGTTCAAGAAAGCAACCAATGAGGTTGAATATTTCCTGAGATCGATTGTAGATGGTGAAGAAATATTAGAAAAGCTAAACTTTGATATTGATAGTATTGATGCACCTGACAGGGACACAGTTTCCATCTTTTTGGCGGATGTGATCGAGATTTAAAGCAGCTTTCTTCTAGAAGCTTTCTTTCTATTCTCATAACAATTCTTATCTATTCTTTGAAGAAGAGAAAGAAGATAAAATGTAATAGTTGGCATTTCCTTTTTTCTTGCTTTCTTAGGTGGTTAGATGTTATCTTCTTTTAGTTTTAGAAATAAAGCTTGCTTGTTGAGCAAGCCATAGTTGTAAAAGCAAGGAGATTTTAGGGTTCCCTACTCCTCTGCTTTCCTATAAATAAGAGTAGCCTTGCTCATTTATTTTCAACCATGCTTGTGATAACAAAACATTGAGCCTAATAGTGCCTTCTATTGTTATTCAGTGTTGTTCAACCGTACTTGTGATAACAAATTGCTGAGCCTATTTTGCCTTCAAGTTGTTGTCTTGTAGTTGCTGTTCACTTTGTATAAGAACAAGTTTGCAAGTCTCTTTTAGCTGCAAGTTCTTCTTCCATGCATGTGTTTAGTGTAATCTTTGTTCTAGAGATTTGAGAAATAAAGTCTTAAGCCTATTTTGCCTTAATATAATGTCTTAGATTTCTGTTTATTGTGTTATGCTTATATGATCTTTATTTCAGCTTGCATTGAAAGTAAGTAGATGTATGTTGGAAGGGGAGTTTATCTAAGTATTTTTCAGAGAATCAAACTTTTTTCATTTCTAATTCTCTTGCTTTGCGTTTACTTGATAAATTAGAAACGTCTTTAGTGTAGGTTAGTCGTAGTTGAAATTCCTTAAACAAAAAATCTTAGCTACGACGCTTGAGTTTTATAAACCTTGTGCTCTTAGCTGATCAAAAACATAGGCAACTTAGTTTTAGTTTACTTTCTTGAACACCATAAGCAAAGAAGGAGCTTCCCCTCCTAATTCGAAAAGTCGTTTTACTGTGCATAGCTGTCTGTTTCTAATTCGCATTCTAGAGGTGTGAATTAAAACACCAACAATGGGGAAGGATCTAACACGTGTGGGAATCCAATAGAGAGGGAAAGTGACATGTGCATGCAATCCTTTAAAAGGGCTTGAAGGACACATGCCACATGTCGAGAAGTTTGGGGAAGTGGGAGGAATTGAAAATTGGAAGAAATATTAATCAAGATTAGGAGGCAGTTTAAGTTAATTAATCAAGGATTAATTAACTTAATTGAGATTAGAGAACTTGGGGAAATGAAGACTCGGGTTGGATTAAAATAATTTAATCAGTTAACCTTTGAAGAATGGAGCATAAATTAAATGTAATTTGATTAAATGTGACAGTGGAGCAGAATTAATCAAATAAATAATTTGAGTAATTAAGAGGAAGGAAGATGATAATTAATTTAATTAATTGAGAATTAAGATTATAATTAGTTAAATCTTAATTTAATTAATTTTGGAACAAAGAGTCAATTTGGGGTTTCTACATTTTGCCCCTCTTTGATGTGGTGTCACAATCGAAGGGAATGACATCACGCCAAAGAAAGTGAAATATGCCCTAGTCAACTTAAGGGAAATGGTATTATGTCGGGTCATCTGGATGCAAGAATTTTTGGGTGATAAGAAAAATGTGTAGGAGGAATAGGGTGTAACGATGTCCCCTCGAGAGGACATGTGGGTTTAAGAGAACATGGGTGTGCTCTCAAAATGGATGAGAGGGTGCAGATAGATGGAAAGAGGATGGTGCAAGTGAGTAAGCACAAAAGGATTTCAAGACAAGCATGATGTTGCCCTGGTCATGCCAAAAGACAAGATTAATTTGTGATGGATTGAGTGTTGATGTGGGAATGATATATCCTAAAACAACACAAGGATTGAGAAGGATACATCCCGATGATGATGATTAAGTGGATTGAGGCTTTGCAACAAATCTAGAAATAATATTGCAGTTGTGATTAAATCATTTGTGCTAGATCACATGGATTAGGATTCTCTTTCGATGAAGGTTTAGTAGGAGTATTAGGATTGATGAAATGGATGAAGAAATTAGCTTAAAAGGAGTGAAGAGATAATGAAATGATGAGGATGAGAAAAAAATGAAAATGGAAGGGGGGGGGATTTTGGAGTGTCGAATTAGAACTACCTCAAAAAAGAGTTTTTGTGGTAAATTCTTAGAAAATTAAAAGAAATTTAGAGGAAAAAGAGGAGAAGAAATGAAAATGATTGACGAAAGAATGGAGGAAAAAGGCTGAGGAATGAAGAAATGTTGGAAGAAAGGTGAGAAGTGGGGCCTATAGCATAGAAGGGAAAAGGGGGATGAGGTGAAAAGGTCCTATTAATAGGTCCAAGGGGTGAAAGAGGGGTCATTTTCGCTCTTACATTTGGTGGTTTTGAGCTCTGTAGTAAAAGGAAAAGAAGGCAAGATGGTAAATATCCCTCATCATACTCATCATGCTGAGTGGGTACGGGAGTACGAGCGATCAACAAATGCAAGACCACCAATGAGTAACTAATGCCTTGTTATTTATGCATGTGTTCTAATACTATGAATGCTTAGGTTTTGGGGATTGAACTGGGGATACCGAGTCAGTTTTAGGGCTAGATTGGTGCTTTTGCAGCCTGGAATGGTGTCTAAGCCTAGTTTAGTGCCTCTACAAACTATTTTAGAGCTTGAGCCTAGTTTAGCACTTGGTTCATAAAGGTGGATTAGCACCTATGTGGGTGTTGGAAGGTGGATTATGCTTATATAGGCATTTGAAGGTGGATTATCACTTATACAAGCGCTAAAAGGTGGATTAGCGCCTATGCAAGCGTTAAAAGAGGCATTATTGCCTATGTAGGTGTTGAAATGTGGATTAGCGCCTATCCAAACACTCAAAGAGGGATTGGTTTAGGTTTTGGGGGTTTAGGGATAGGGTTAGGGTTGGGGATTAGGGTTTAGGGTTAGGGATAATTGGAGGAGGTTTGGGGTTAGGGATTAAGGTGAGTCAAGAAGGTTTAGGGTTAGGGATGAGTTAGAGAGGTTTAGGAAGGACTTGTGAAGGTTTAGGGATGGGTCGGGAAGTTTTAGGTATGGGTTGAGAAGGTTAAGGGATGGGTCAAGAAGGTTTAGGGAGGAGTCAAGAAGGTTTAGGGATGGGTCAAGAAGGTTTAGGGATGGGTTGGGAAAGTTTAGGGAGGAGTCGAGAAGGTTTAGGGATGGGTTGGGAAGGTTTAGGGAGGAGTCAAGAAGGTTTAGCGATGAGTTTGGAAGATTTAGGGATGAGTCTAAAATTGATTTTTAAGGCACATGATTTTCTTGTAGGTGGCCTTGCCACTGTTGCAATCTTGAGAGTGACAGTCAGCGACAATGAGATTGAGGATATAGTTGATGGATGTGGAGCAAGAGTTTTTGGCAACGATTGGGTTAGATTAGGTGGGATAATGGCCCAAGATCTGAGCACATTGAGCGATGATGACAACGTTGGTGGAGAGATGGCACAATGAGACCAACAACTTTCATCTATCAACAATGAAGATGACCATCACATTGGAAGATGTGGTGAGTATCCTTCAGATTCCAATTTGAGGATCATTGGTAGAGTATGACCTAGAGACTAGGTCGTAGTATCTAAAACATATTTTCATGATCGAGTATCTAACGATGATGGGGACTGAGATGGATCTAGGATGTGATGTAGAGACTACCCACACTACCATTGCATATAACATGGTTGATTAATGAGATATTGATCCCTAATCGATGACCAGAAGGGTTTCCTATTGGCTAGGTTAGGGAACTCTACCAACTTTTGATAGATGGGGAGGTGTTTGTGTTAACTTTGGCATTGTTTGTCATTGATGTCAATCATATCTTTATCACTGCTTTGGGTTTGCAATTTATTTGATACAAAGGTATTCTCCATTGTTCAAGTTATTGATGGTGTAGTATTGGCACATGGCTATTCTACCTTTGATGTTCTTCTTTGAAAATATTCATTAATGAGAAACTTGCTTTAGCTTTGGTTGATGTGTATTGGAAGGCATAAGAAAGCTTCAAAGTGTCAAGCTCCATGGTGACTAGGGATTTTGACATATCTTCAAGTTTTTGAAATATGCTTAAGTTGTGTATAAATTCTAAGCATCAAAATAAAGTTTCTTTTTGAGCAGTGACTTGCTCTAGCAGGTTAAGGGTGCTCATGAAAGGGTTGAAGGGTGTTTATGAACATTGTATTTATCGACCCCTTCTAGGGTTACTGATTTAGCAAGTTAACTTTGTATTGTTTGCAAAAGAATGGTATATTAGGTATAATGAAGGTTAGAAGCTTGGTGTATGCGGCATCAAACTTAAGGTTTGATACTTGAGAAATGAATGACATGAGTCGAAGCTTGCAGAGCAACAAGTTTGCAAAGATGTCATTGACACTTGGAGGATTCGATGGTTTGTGCAATTAAGATTTGTAAGTTGTTTCAGTTGTATTTTGTCAAAGATTGAGGTATGGTTTTATTGAAGTTTTCTAGGTTATTGATTGCCATATATATAACAGTTGCCTGTGCTCGACATATGGTTAGATAGGGAAATAAATGTTTAGGTTGCAAGGTTCATTTGATTTAGTTGGTTGATTATTTTTGTTTTGTAAAAAGTGGTTTCTTTTGAAACCATATCTTGCAGTTGCTTCATGAAATGTATCTTTGAATATGCTTTTACAGTTGGATTGAAACTTGTGCTTTAAAAGGCTGTTGCAAAAAGACAATATAGAAATTAGTGTATTTTGTGTGTTCTAGGCTTCAAATGGAATGGAGTCTATAGGACATGAAATGTATTAAGGCAGAAAGCTGCCATGAGCTTCAGTGAAATAGAGAGACCCTCTGTCTTTTACTCTTTATCTTGATGGTTTGTAAATGTCAGTGAGACATCATTATGCCAGTGAGGCAGTAATCAGTGAGATTTTTTTGCCAGTGAGGCTGTAGTAAGTGATATTACCATTTTTCCAGTGAGGCCTAATAAAATACATTTTCCAATTGATTTTTTCTCCCTGTAAAGGGTTTTCCACTCATAAAATTACTGTGTTATGGTTCTTTTGTGGTCCATGTGATTATCATGATTCATGCAATTCAGTCTTGCTGCTTCCTTTATGTACTTTGCAACATTTGAGTTTTCATGTTGTTTAAGGATCTGCTATTGGCTATCACATTTGGATACATCCTTGAAATTGAACATCCAATGATTACAAATAAATTATGTGTTTTGAAAAACAATTGAATTGAATTTGGTTATTGAAACACTGATTCACCCCCCTCTTAATGTTTCTCGTACTCCAACAAGTGGTATCAGAGCCATACCCTTGCCAAAAGTTTAACCAACTTAGGGGTTTCCTGGTGGAGTACTTGCCATGGAAAATCAAGGTCTTTCTACTTCCAAAGCACCATTATTTGATGGTATTGGCTATGCTTTTTGGAAATATAGAATGCAACATCATATAACTTCTCTAGGCTATGAGGTTTGGCATGTAGTTGAGAGTGAGTACACTGCCACAATGACACCCTCTACTCTAGAGGAGAAAAAGGCCTATGATTGTGATGCTAGGGCCGCTAATGCTATTTTTTGTGGACTGACTAATGATGTACTTGTTAAAATTATGGATTGTAAAACTGAAAAGGCTATTTGGGATAAACTATCTAGTATTTATGAGGGTGATGAAAAAGTTAAAGAGGCTACGTTACAAAATTTTAGAGCCAAATTTGAAGGTCTAAAGATGAATGAGGAAGAGAAGGTTGTTGATTACCTTCTAAGAGTTAAAGAAACAATTAATTGAATTTGCAGTCTTGGTGAGACTTTAGCAGAACAAACTATTGTGAAGAAAGTGCTAAGATGTTTGACACCTAAATATGATTCCAAAGTTTCTGTTGTAGAAGAGAGGGACATAAACAAACTCACTTTAGATGAACTTCATGGCACCTTTAGTGCTTATGAGATGAGAGTTTGTAATGATCATAATCCCACTAGCAAAGAGACTGCCTTTAAGTCTATAAAAAAGGACAATGACATAAATTTTGACTCAGAGAAACTAGATGATAGTGAATCCATCCTTGTAAGCAAATTGAAAAGAGGGTTAGGTAGGTATAAGGGGAAGCTTCCATTTAAGTTCTTCAGTTGTGGTAAGATTGGGCATTATGTTGCTCAATGTCCTAATAAAGACCCTGAAAATGATGAAGAAGATAGTAAAAGACAGGGAAAGAAAAAATAGTATAATTTTAAAAAGAAAAATGTTTTTAAAAAGAAGAAAAGTCTGTTTGTTGATGTAACAGACAGTTGTTCAGAAGGATCTATTGAAGAAGGAGAAGACACCTTGTTTATGACTACCATTAGTCCAAATGTGAATTAGAAAGAAAATATTGTAGATCAATTTGATCATGATGAAGAAGAGGTTGATCTAGAGGGTGAATCAAGATGTGCCCTTAGTGAAATAAAAAAACTCAAGAAGGAGGTTGTAGTACAAAAAAAACCAAACCCAAAGAGACAATTAAAATATGATTAACAAAATTAATGAGTTTGAAAAACAAATTGAAGATCTGAAACTGAAACTTGAAGAAAACAAGAGGGTTATAGAAGTTACTAAAATCCAATTAGACACCAAAGAAAAGTAGTGTTGCATATTAGAGGCAAAAATTGTAGTCTTGAGAAAAAAACTTGATATGTGTGATAACAGTGTTAAGTTAGCAAATCTCTTGGGAAAACAAAAAGATCATAAGGATAAGATTGGTCTACGGTTTGTAGAAGGGAAATGCTCACATTCCAATGAACCACAATGTACTAATGTCACAAATGAAAAGCTTATGAAATCATCAATTTACAAAAGGAATATTCCATTTAGATGTAATTTGCATTTCTTTGGCTATTGCTTCTATTGTAACAAATATGGGCATAAGGTAAGTGAATGCAGGGTTATGTCTAGAAGGAGACCAAGCTTTGTGAATGGAAATATTTTTAAGTTCTTGAATAAGTTGAAGTGTTTTAACTATGGAAATATTGGACATATAGCTAGGTTTTATAGACCTAACTTTGAATGCAACAAAACAAAACTAGCATTCATCTCAAGACACCTTCTAATCTAGATAAAAAAAAATTAGTTTGGAGACCAAAGAGGGTTGATAAAAAGGCTAAAGCTATGCTTGTTCAAACAACCCTACATGTCAAAAAGGAATAACTACGGGTTGTAGACAATGGATGCTATCACTACATGACTGGTGATAAGAGCAAGTTTGTCAATTTTGAAGATTATGTTGGTGGTTCAATCAAGTTTGGGAATGATTTATGTATTCTGATAAAAGAAAAAGGTACTATTCTTCTAGATGATGATACTCCTTTACATGATATATACTATGTAGAAGGTTTAACAGGCAATCTTCTGAGCGTAAGTCAAATTTGTGACAATGGATTTAAAGTTACATTTACTACTCTAGGTTGTGAAATAAGTAAGAAATTAGGAAAAATAGTTGCAGCAAGCTTAAGGAAAAAAGGGAACATTTATAATCTTCATGAGACTACAAACAAGAGTAAAGATGGACATGTTTGTTTTGTGAGTCAAGTTGAAGAAAGTAAACTTTGGCATAGAAGGCTTGGGAATATAAATTTTGAATTTTTTTTCAAGATCAGCAAAAATCAAAATGTAAGGAATATGCTAGTCATTTTTGCATATTCCTGTAGCTGGGCTTGAAGCCATAAGGATCTTTCTAGCATTTTATATTTATAAAAAAAATTAAAGTGTTTCAGATGGATGTTAAGTCTGCCTTTTTAAATGGTGAGCTTGAGGAAGAAGTTTATATGGAACAACTTGAAGGATTTGAATGTGCATGTAAAGAAGATCATGTCTATAGACTTAAAAAAGCATTATATGGATTGAAACAAGCCCCTAGAGCATGGTACTCTAGGTTGGATAAGCATTTGTAGGGAGAAAGATTCAAAAAAGGAGGTGTTGACATCAATCTATATTTCATGACAAAAGGTGACAATATTTTGGTTGTTGTTGTCTATGTAGATGATATTATTTTTGGGAGCAATGATGATAATGTGTTATGCTTTTCCTAACATTATGAAAGTTGAGTTTGAAATGTCCATGCTTGGAGAACTGTCTTTCTTTCTTGGGTTACGAGTCTCTCAACTTGAGAAGGGTATCTTTATTTCTCAAATGAAATATGTAAAAGAGATGCTCAAAATATTTCAAATGGATGAAAGTAGACCAATTGGAACTCCCATGGAACTAGCTGCAAATTAGGCCAAGATGTTGATTTACCTGATGTAGATAACACCATGTTTAGGTCTATGATAAGTAGTATTTTGTACTTGATTGCCTCAAGGCCTGAAATCATGCATGTTGTATGCTTAGTGGCAAGATTTCAGTCTTCTCCCAAGCAGTCTCATCTTAATGTAGTCAAAAGAATATTAAGATATGTCAATGGTACTATTGATTATGATTTGTGGTATCCAATACATGATGATTTTACTTTGCTTGCTTATACTGATGTTGACTGAGCAAGATGTATTGATGACAAAAAGAGCACTTCTGGAGGAGCATTTTTCTTGGGTGGCAGATTAATGGCTTGGCACACCAAGAAACAAGACTTTGTGTCTTTGTCATCTGTTGAAGCAAAATACATTGCTACTTCCACATGCTATTCTCAGGTTTTTTGGATGGTTCAAACACTAAAAGACATAAAAATGGAAGTATCTCAACCTGTTCATATTTTGTGTGATAACACTAGTACTATAAATATTTCAAAAAATCCTGTGATGCATTGAAGAACCAAACATATAACTATCCGCTATCATTTCTTGAGGGAAAAAGTTCTAACAACTGCAATTGTCTTAGATTATGTGGCATCATGTGATCAGGTGGTTGATATCTTCACAAAGCCATTAGCAAAATAGGTGTTTGAAATTTTAAGGGATAGACTTGGTGTGCTCTCCCTTGGCTCTCTTCAATAGCACAAGTTATTTATGCCACGTTTTAGGGGGAGCTTCAAAGCTTATTCTTTATCCCTGGCTCATAAATGGTTCTTTTGTTGCCATTCCATTAAAAAAAATTTATGTTCAAATATTTAGCATACATAACAACACTTAACTTACTGGCTTGAGCTTATATATTCCAGTCTTGATACCTTCATTGTGTGTTTTTGATGCCTACATATTGTAGTAATTACAGACTGTTGCATGCATTCAATATTCCAGTTTGTGGTTACCTATGATATCTTGCACCATAAAGATACAGTGGATTGCTATCAGTAATTTTTTAGTAACAATTAGCTCTTTCTAGGTGGTTTCAATGGTGATTTATGCTTTTTCTTGATGCCATATGACTGGTTAATGATTGGTGCAGTGTTTCTTTCTTGCTTGTCAGTTGTTCACTATTCAGTGACAAAGTTCTATTGGTATAATGGTTTACTCTTGTTTTGATAGTTACTTCACTTACTGATGGTGCTATGTTTGTCTTGAGAGGTAGGTCTATATTGCTCATTATTTGTTTTGATACATGGTGATCTAGTTGGCTCTGTTCCTCATCTTCGTCCCACATTTTTCCAATGTAATGCTCTTGTGCCAACAGTGAAAAGGATAGTCTGGCAGTATGATAATATTGTGTATATTTGTTTCCATTCACTCTACTACTTATAGATCTTTACCTTGTTCATTGTTTCTTCTATGTTTTGGGATAATCAGTGTTTTTGTTCCTTTGGCATTGTTGTCAAAGGGGGAGAGGTTGTATGATCATTGCATTTATCAATACAAAAGGCTATATGGTTCATTTATCAATACAAAATTTATATGATTCATTTATCAATACAAAGGCTGTATGATTCATTGCATTCATTTATCAGTACAAAGGCTATATGATTCATTGCATTTATCAGTACAGTGTTTTCCTTTATCAGTGCAGTGTGCATTTATAGTCATTAGTGCCTTTATAGTGTGCCTTTGTCATTTCAGTGCAATGCCTTTATTAGTTCAGTGCAGTGCATGTGATTTCAGTGTAGTGCATGAGGTTTCAGTTATCGGGATTCAGTGAACATTGCACTCAGTAAAATTTTTGGGTATAGGTGATAGTCAGGTATAGGTGATTGTGGATTTTTCAGGTTACTTTGATAGTGACATTGCATGCTTACTTTAAAATATTGTAGTGCATGTTTGATAGTGGTTAACATTTGCTCCATGACAAGTGTTTTTTAATTGTATTTGCAGGTCTATCTTCATAGGGGAGGAGCAAAGTTTGAGTATTGACATCAATGCCAAAGGGGGAGTTTGTTAACTTTGGAATTGTTTGTCATTAATGTCAATCATATCTTTATCACTACTTTAGGTTTGTAATTTATTTGATACAAAGGTATTCTCCATGGTTCAAGTTATTGATGGTGTAGTATTAGCACATGGTTATTCTATAGTTGATATTCTTCTTTGAAGATATTCGTTGATGAGAAAATTTCTTTAGCTTTGGTTGATGTGTATTGGAAGGCATAAGAAAGCTTCAAAGTGTCAAGCTCCATGGTGACTAGGGATTTTGACATATCTTCAAGTTTTTGAAATATGCTTAAGTTGTGTATAAATTCTAAGCATCAAAATAAAGTTTCTTTTTGAGCAGTGACTTGCTCTAGCAGGTTAAGGGTACTTATGAAAGGGTTGAAGGGTGTTTATGAACATTGTATTTATCGGCCCCTTCTAGGGTTACCGATTCAAAGTTAAATTTGTATTGTTTGCAAAAGAATAGTATATCGGGTATAATGAAGGTTAGAAGCTTGGTGTATGCGACAATAAACTTAGGGTTTGATACTTGAGAAATGAATGACATGAGTCAAAGCTTGGAGAGCAGCAAGTTTGCAAAGATTTCATTGACAGTTGGAGGATTCGATGGTTTGTGTAATTAAGATTTGTAAGTAGTTTCAGTTGCATTTTGTCAAAGACCGAGGTATGGATTTATTGAAGTTTTCCAAGTTATTGATTTCCATATATATAGCAGTTGCCTATGCTCGACATATGGTTAGATAGGGAAATGAATGTTTTAGATTACAAGGTTCATTTGATTTAGTTGTTTGATTATTTTGTTTTGTAAAAAGTGGTTTCTTTCGAAACCCTATCTTGAAGTTGCTTCATGAAATGTATCTTTGAATATGCTTCTACAGTTGGACTGAAACTTGTGCTTTAAAAGTTTGTTGCAAAAAGACAATATATAAATTAGTGTGTTTTGTGTGTTCTTGGCTTCAAATGGAATGGATTCTATAGGACATGAAATGCATTAAGGCAGAAAGATGCCATGAGCTTTAGTGAAATAGAGAGACCCTCTGTCTTTTACTCTTTATCTTGATGGTTTGAATATGTTAGTGAGACATCATTATTCTAGTGAGGCAGTAATCAGTGAGATTTTGTTGCTAGTGAGGCTGTTGTAACATCTAGAAAGTGTAGAAGAAACATATCAAAGCAAACATGCAATCTAAATCTAACAACTCTAAATGCAATCTAATGTTAAGCAACAAAGAACAAAGGAAAGTAAAAATGTAAGTAAACTGAACAATCTCACCCAATATGTACTTATTTCCACGTATCATCTCGATTGCCCTTCTCCATTTTGCCGTTGTAGTATAATTGCCATCAAATTTTCAAAGTTCGTGCAAGTATAGCCTATGATAGTGATTTAGCCAAACATTGAAGATTCAAGATAGTTGCTCCAAAAATTCATAAGATTTCGAGAGAGATCGGAATGATGAAGAATAGATCAATTTATAGAAAATTGATTATTCGAATGACAGGCTAGGATCGAAAGATCAACGGATGGTTGAGATTGAAATATTAGACATGCATTCTGATAACTATCAGTAGCGACATGAGTGATATAGAAATAGAATTAAAGATTAAATAAATGATTTAATCTTCAAGTTTGGTATTTGAAAATAGAAGAATTATCTTTGCATGACAAAGATAAAGATGGATTAAAGCAACTCATGTTCGAATGCACGCACAAGGTTTAATTAATTAAATAAGAATATTTAATTAATCTACATGTACACGCAATTGAGTTAGCATTGGACGATTGAATGATTTGACGAAGAGATTACTTGAGAAAGCCACTCAGACATTAAATCAAGGGTTAACTGAGCGATTAAAATAGATCTTTGAGTCGAGTAAAAGTGAATACTTAGATAATTTGCACAATTATCTAAATATAGAGGAATGCGTTAAAATAGAATTTATGAATTAAATAATTCATTTAATTCAAGATTTATAGTTGAAGAATAATTAAATAAATAAGATTTATTTAATTAAGTGATGAAGGGGTTTAAATGAATAATTAAATAAATAAAGAATTTATTTAATTATTGTTGAAATATGATAAAGAGTAAATTAAATAAGAATTTATTTAATTGAAGAAGAAGGATAAGGTTAATTAGTAACATAATTAAATAAAAAGCGTTTATTTAATTAATCAGATGGAATAAAGAAAAGTGTGAATTAATTAAATAATTAAGATTATTTAATTAATAGAATAAATGAAGACTTCAGAGAATAATTAAATAATTAACATTATTTAATCATGACCACGAAGAATACGAATTATGAAGAATATTGAAGTCGCAGACTTAAACCAGATTTTGGTGTCTACATTTGCCCCTCTTTGATACAATGTCATTTTGGCATTGTGTCAAGGAAAATCGATAAAAATATGCCCTAGTCATGCCCTGGTGTAAACAGGTGAAGGTATGCCCCCTCGGAAAAATTGACAAATTTTCGAAAAAGTTCAGAAAAATTTGGAAATGATCCCGATTAGTCCATTGGATAGCCAAAAATGCAGTGGAGTTGACGGAATTGAAGTTGGAAATGTTAAGGACGGTTATGGGTTGATTGAAGTTAGAAGTGGACGCGACCAGTACAAAAGAATGCCACCAAAACCCTAGGTATAAATAGAAATTGGGGTAAAAACCAATTCATTTTCACCCACCTAGCTTCGAGAATTGAGATTTTGCTCTGCACCCACAATGACAATGTCTCCTGTTCCGAACATCCACCATCAAGCATACAGGATCCGAACCTTCAGGCGGCCAGCCGATGCGGACCCCCCGGTATGTACCTTAAACTTGACTTTTGAATTTTTTTATTGTCGTGCCTTTTTATGCATTTAATTGTAATTTTAGTTATGCATCGCTTTATTGAAAAGCTGCATGTGAGTGCACAATCGACGCATTTGCATGCGGATCAACACATGTGTAATTTCATGTAGATAGGTAGCGTAGGTTTTTCTGCGGTTCGACGCATTTGTTTTTTAGTTCAACGCATTCGATAAAGAACAACGCATTTGCATTTAAATAGCCACATGTGATAATTTTTCAATGCATTTGATTTTATTTCGATGCACTTGTTATTTCATTTACGCAGTTGCAAATGATAGTTAATTGTTCACAGACACATTTTTTATTATACACGCATATGCATTTTAAAGTTACACATTTGAAAAAGAGTGACGCATATGTGTAATTGAATGACGCATTTGATTTTTCTGCAACGCATATGTAAAATAATGACGCATGTGCAAAAGAATGACACATTTACAAAATAATGACGCATTTGAATAACAGTTAATTTAGTTATTTTGCTCTAGGATAGATGTTTGATGCTGACATGAGGCATGTATAATGCCATTGCAAGTTGTGTTAGACACCGTTTATACTCGAGAGTCAAGATCTACGACTTTTCGCTTCTAAGACAGCTTGCGGAGCACAGAGCGACATTTTGTATGGAACCTAGGTCTGCTACATGTTACAGACATGCCCTAGATTCAGGCGAACTGGGGTTTATTGACAACATTATGCGAGCGGTGGCACTCGGAGACGTCTTCCTTTCACCTGCCTACTGGAGAGGCTACAGTTACTTTGGAGGTTGTCTACAAGATCCTGAGACTTCCCATCAAAGGCACGAGGGTGAGGTATGATACCCAAAGGGGTGTCACTGAGATGTGCAGATACTACCCTCACGTAGATGTGAGACAGTTAGGGTTTGATCACTATGAGATTAGATGGTGTGTATTGGCCCAGAGGTATAGCCGACTGGACTGTCTAGTGTGTACATTGATAGGTGGGATAGTGCTTCCTGACTGTTGAGGTCATGGTTTTCCCGTGGGTTGAGGGGAGATGCTAGTAGGGATGCTAGAGCGATGAGAGGTAGATGCATGGGGTCCCTGTCTCCTTGGCATGTTGTATTTTCACTTGCATGATATAGCCTACCGAGAGGCGCAGTCCATGAGTTGTGGTACCACTCTCTTGATGGTATGGGCGTGGGAACACATTGCTATTTTTCGGCCACCAGTGATAGTAGATGTACATCACAGAGCTCCTTATGCCTTCTGATATGCGGGGGAAAACACTCAACACCACATCGGAGATACTGGGTATTTCAGGCATGCCATAGACACTATGGTTCAGTTTACATGGAGACCATACTTGGGATGCGCAGAGTGGTCAGATGAGGACAAGCACTTTCCTTTTTTCTGGCAGACACAGTACCTGATTGGGTGAACTGTTTCACACATCCACATTATAGAGCGTCACTTTCCAGATCATGTATTGCGGCAGTTCAGAGAGGTACAAGATGTGCCGAGAGGACGGGCCGAGTTCATGAGGTCTTCGTGAGAGATCCCTCTGTGGGGTCTAGAGATTCCAGTAGCCACTACGGAGCCAGATATTGACATATTGCAGGCAGTTTCGTGGGGATGGAGAGATGGTCTGACAAACCCAGGTACCACAGAGGGTTACGATCAGTGGTGGGCCGTGCATAGGCCGATTCCCTTGACAGATCCATATCAGCCGACGCCAATAGAGCGACAAGGGAAAAGACTGTGAGGCAGGCATGGTAGAGGTAGAGGTCGGAGAGGTGGAGGGGGTCGTGGTGATGATGGAGATGATGGTGGAGGTGGTAGGCGAGGTGGTAGGAGAGGGAGACGTGGACGAATGGGACGAGGGCCACCATTGTCACCGATTCAAGAGGAGGGACGAGGAGAGGAGGATGTGGCCATGCCAGATGTTGGCAGAGGAGGGGAAGAGGTTCATGTTGAGATTGGCGGAGAGGAGGAGCATCCCGCAGAGGAGGCCGTTCCAGAGGTTCCTGCAGAGGAGGAGGCAGACAAAGAGGAGGAAGAGATTGATGCCCTTGGCCTACTGGGTGCTTACCAGGATGATGATGAGGAGGATGATGATCATGAGCGGGAGATCCGAGACAAGATTTTGGAGGATTTGGAGGATGAGGATGATGGTGTACCGAGAGTGAGACAGGCGGACACAGAGGCAGTTGATCCTGACACTGCTACACTTCAGGCCTAGATTGCATCCTTGGAGGAGTAGATGAGGGTGATGATGTCTGAGAGGGATTTGGTACAAATGGAGAGGGACAGGGCCATCATGGACAGAGATCAAGCCATAGCTCGAAGGCATGAGAGTGAGCAGAGATTCACAGAGATTAGAGCCTTATGTACTAGCCCAGCAACTGCATTTTCCAGAGAGTTAGTCAGAGCTGAGGAGAGGGCCACCTATTACAGGGATTTATATGAGACAATAGTTCCTCCAGAGAGATGGGCTCTGAGTTTTTCAGAGGAATGCAGTGAGAGGTCTCAGACTAGGACCCACTCTAGGATAGTTAGCACAGAGGGTGTGGAGTAGCCACACAAATCAGGTCCATACGACAGGCCCCACTCAGGTCACAAGTCATCGGGTTCCCGACATCAGTCATCCGCACACTCTAGCAATGATAGCAATGGAAGTTCAGGATAGGGACACCTCTTGATATGTATCGAGACATTGTATTATGATTATATAGCCTGCGGGCTTCCATATTTATTGATACATTATGACATTATGATGTGACAGTGTTGAGCGATATATATATATATATGATTTTGGTGGCGATTCTCATGATATGCAGTTCTATTTATGGATTATGTAGTCGTTTATTTGTACATGTGATGTTTATATGATATGCCATGTGATGGATGATCGTATCTACTTTATGATGTGTTTATGCAGCCTATGATATGTTGTTGATTCTATGTGATGATGTATGTATTAATGTGTATGATGTCAATGGATGTTATGTATGCAATTTATAATTGTGAGATGCAATGTGATATTATATGTGCAATGCTTCCTACATGTGATGCTATACAGATGTAATGTGATGCATGTATTTACATTTATTATGTACATGAAATGCTTATGATATGGATTTTATGATGATGAATGTCTATGATGCCATGATGTTCTAGATATGATAAATGCCTATATGTTTGTATTTTTCTAACATGTATGTGTATGCAGGATGACTTATATTGTTGTGTGTAACAGGAATCCGTCATAATGCAAGAAAGAAGAACTGTTAGTGCGGAAAGAAAGATTGAGAAATATTTGCCAGAAATATGATAGATGTTAGTATTAGCAATCTTCAATGTTTCGTTGTATCACAAAAGGTGTTGCACTTTATCATCATTGGGTGGGACTAATACAAATAGAGAAAAACACCATGATATGACATAGATCAAGGTGTGCAAGGTCATCCACTTGCTAACAACAGATAGTCGCAGACAAGGATTGTAATAAACTCATACTAAGGGCACAAGTTTCCCCAGTCTTTTTGTCAAGACAAACCACAGACAACAAACAAAGTAAAACACGGGTCATGAGACGTCATCGCTCCTCTAAATCCTTCATGGGACATCCTTGAGGAAACTAGTAACATGACTCAAAATTAAATTTAAAAGATAGTGGACAGACAACAGTCAAAGAAAACAGAATTATGGTACATCATTGCTTCTCTAAATCCTTCATGGGACATCCTTGAGAGAGCTAGTAACATAAGTCCCATCATAAAGTCAAATGAAAAGATAAGATAAATAAATCAGAAAGTCAAAAAGCCAATGAAATATTTGCCAAAACTTGATCTGTTTGTTTGATTTGTTTGGATTGATAAAAGGATTGATAAAAGGAGATACACATACCGGATAAGACTTTGAGTCTGGTTTCGATGTTATGACTATCTGTATAAGGCATGAGAAAGCCTGGTTTCAGAAGGACATGTATCGTATAAGACGTTGAGTCAGATGTCGTTGATGTAATAACCTGTGTAAGGCTATATTTGATTGTTTGACAATGTCGATATGCAGGAAGGACTCATCCTGTATAAGACAGATTGTTTTGTTGATATCAATATTCAGGAAGGACTCATCCTGAATAAGATAGAGGTTGATTGTTTTGATGATGTTTGTCTCCAGGAAGGACACATCCTGTAGCAGACATTAGTTGATTTGTTTTGATTGTTTCTTTGGCAATTTGTTTGATTTGACCTAGAGACATTGTTGACTTGTTCACCAGATTGATGCATGACTTGATATGATGTGTGGACATTTGACTGTGTAACGAAAAACCCTAAAGGACTGACCTAGTGCGGCCTCAGGGGCTCATTGATTGATGGCCTTTCCTACGTTATACACACATAGACCTCGTAGTTTGACTTGACTTTGACTGACAAGATTGACTACAAATAGAAGACGTGTGTGATAGTGAATGTGAAGAACCCTAATGGACTGACCTAGTGCGGCCTCGGGGGCTCATCGATTGATGGCCTTGCCTATGTTATACACGTAGAGACCTCGTAGTTCGACACGACCAATGAACTTGTCATATAGACAAATGGATTGAATCATGATTTTATACAGACAAAACTAAATGGACTGACCTAATTCCTCGGGGGCACATCGACAGATGGCCTTGCCTACATCCAGTCGCAGAGGCAATGTAGTTCGACAAATGACAAAGACTGACAAGTGCGATTGACTCTGACTTTATTTTTGAATTTTCAACATGTTTTGATTTTTTTGTCCTTTTGAAGTTTTCTGATGTTTTTGTGGTTTCTCAGGTCATTTTGGGATGTTTTTGGATTTTTCTATGGTTTTACATCTTCAATACATCCAATATAAGAATCAATTTGACACATGTCAAGTGTTTTCCCCCAGTCGAATATAAGACCAATTGATTATGAATAGGGTAAAATGGAGGATATGAAATGCACTCGATGTCAATCGTTCCAAGTTATGGGAAAGACTACCACTTATTACGAATGGTATGTGCAAGCGATGGACGAGAAAGATACGTGATATGTACAAGGATAGGTAATATGTACAGGGAACATGTAGTATATAAAATGATAGGGTGTATGTATAGGGATATGCTAGATTAGAATAATAGTAGACAAAGGAGCAGAGTCAACTACACATGGCACCTGTTTGCCAGGTTTTCACCATGGTACCTATCCAAAGTGCCACCGAAGTGGTTTTAACTATTGGACGAATTTTTTTGTCTTTACTATTTTCTAGATTATCTAATTTTTTTGGTGTTACCAAGATGCCTGTTTTCCAGGTTTTCACCTTGGTAACGATTTTTTTGATTTTTTTGTATTTTTACTAATTAAGACAAGGCTCTCAGAAGCTATGCGTAGAACTTCTTCAGATGAAGACTATTGATTGGCGAGGACAATGGTTCCCCTTTAGGAGTAGAGAGTTGGTACACTCCTGATCCAAAGGCTTCTGTAGCAATATAAGGTCCTAACCAGTTTGGTTCAAACTTTCCTAGTTTTTCCCTTTCTGCTTGATTCTTTGGGTTCTCCATTAAAACTAGGTCACCAATGTCAAATTTTCTGTTCAAGACCTTCTTGTTATAGCTACGACGAAGGTGATTCTGATATGCTTGGAAATGGTCTAGTGCCTTTTGTCTTCACTCATTCAGGAATTCTAGCTCATGGAGTCTCGATACTCAGTATTCTTCATCATCAATGTGGCCTTTCAAGGATACCCTTAGAGAAGGAATCTCGACTTCAATAGGAAGAATGGCTTCAAAACCAAATACTAGTGAATAGGGAGTGGCACCAGTGGGAGTATGGATACTTGTGCGATAAGCCCATAAGGCGGGATTAAGTTGTAAATGCCAATCACAACCAACATCATTGACAGTCTTTTTGAGGATTCTAATGATGGTTTTGTTAGATGCCTCTGCTTGGCTATTACCTTATGGGTAGTATGGAGTGGAAAAGTGATGTTGAATATGAAATTCATCACATAGATGGCGGACTTCTTGATTCTTAAATGGGTGGCCATTATTAGTAATTATGGACTGAGGGACACCATACCGACAAATGATATAGTTCAGGATAAATTTAGAAATCTGTGTGCCAACAATGTATGTCATAGGAATGGCTTCAATCCACTTCGTACAGTATTCAGTGGTAGTGATAATGAATTTGTGGCCATTAGATGATGTGGGATGGATCTTACCTATGAGGTCGAGTCCCCATATGGTGAAGGGCCATGGTGACGTTATAGGACAGAGCTCATGTGTTGGTGCATGTATCAAGTCTCCATGAACTTGGCATTGGCGACATTTCGTTACAAAGACATATGAGTCCTTTTCCATAGTAGGCCAATAATAACCCAGTCTCATCATCTTTCTGGCTAAGGTAGGACCGCTAGAATGAGACCCACATATACCCTCATGCACCCCACACAAGGTTGCTTGTGATTCATTAGAATCAAGACATCTCAATAGGGTATTATCTAAGGCGCGTCTATATAGGGTGTCTCTGATGATGGTATACTTGGCTAACTTTCAAAGGAATGTCCTATGTTGGTTGTTTGAGAGGCCAATGGGTATGATTTCGGTATGAAGATAGTCATAGATTTCTGTGTACCATGGGGAATCAAGACCAATAATGTCACACACCATTTCAGAATTTGGGATATCATAGGATGGGACCAAAAGTTGTTCTACCAAAAACTCAAACTTAGGCACGTTGTTAGGAATGTCAAGAAGTGATGCAATTGTAGCCATAGCGTCTGTTGCCTTGTTTAAAACAGGAGGTACCTGATGAAATTCGACTTTGTCAAAGTACTCTTTAAAGCTATTAGCCATGCGTTTGTATGGAGCAAGCTTCTCATCCTTAGTCTCATAATCATCATTTACCTGTTTGATTACTAGTTGAGAATCACCATATACCTGTAGATTCTTAATTTTCCACTTGACTGCCATATGTAACCCTGTCACTAGAGCTTCATACTCTGCTATGTTGTTAGTACATGGGAATGCAATCCTGAATGACTTAGGGATGGAATCACCATGTGGTGTGATAAATAGTATACCAGCCCTTGAGCCATGATTTGTATGTGAGCCATAAAAGTACAGTTTCCATGTTATGTTTGTGTCAATTGTAAATATAAACTCATCAGGAAAGTTTGCAACTAATGGGTGATCTTCTTGTAGTGGTGCATCGGCTAACTGATCAGCAATAACTTGTCCTTTAATAGCCTTTCTCTCTACATACTGGATATCATACTCACTAAGTATCATAACCCATTTGGCCAGTCGCCCTATTAATGCTGCCTTGCTGAGAAGATATTTCAGAGGATCTATTTTAGCAATCAACATCGTTTGATGGTTTAGCATATAGTGCCTTAGTTTTTGGGTAGCAAATACTACTGCAAGACAAGCACGTCCAATGGTACTATAGTTGAGCTCATAACCTACCAAAGTTTGACTAATATAATAGACTGCCCTTTCATGACCTTCATCATCATTCTATGCAAGCAATGCTCCGAGTGATGAATGGTCGTCCTTCAATAGGTGGCATTAAGACTGGTGGTGTGAGTAAATATTCCTTAATCAGTTGAAAATCCTCTCCGCACCTAGATGTCCATGCAAAGGGTACCCCTTTCTTAAGTATATGTTGAAAAGGATGTGTCTTATCTACTAACTGCACTATAAATCTTCTGATGGATTGCAGTCTTCCTTGTAATGTCCTTAGCTGACTAAGATTAGTTGGTGGAGGCATGTCTATGATTGCTTTCACCTTGGTCGAATCCACTTCAATGCCTCGTCTGGAAATGATATAGCCTAAAAGCTTTCCTGACTTGACTCCAAACACACATTTCTTGGGATTGAGTCTCACTTTTTACTTCTCCAGCCTTTGAAATATCTTGTCTAAAACCTGTAAATGTTATGTCTTTGTCTTGGATTTAACTATAAGGTCATAGACATAATCCTCCATAAGAGTGTGTACTAGATCATGAAAGATAGTGGTCATGGCACATTGATAGGTTTCTCCAACATTTTTGAGTCCAAAGGGCATAACATTCCAGCAATAGGTTCCCCAAGGACAAGTGAAAGTTATCTTAGGTTAGTTTTCAGTTGCAATTCTGATCTAATTATATCCAGAAAATCCATCCATAAGGGACAACATCTCATAACCTGTTGTCATGTCAACTATCATGTCTATGTTAGGCAAAGGGAAGTCATCCTTAGGACATGCCTTGTTGACATCTCTAAAATCGGTGCAGATGCGAATGCCCCCGGTTGGTTTGGTGACTGGTACAAGATTGGAGATCCAATCGGCATAGTCAATTGATCTAATGAAACCAACGTCTAACAGTTTCTTGAGTTCTGCCTTGACTAGTAAAGCAATCTATGGATGCATTTTCCTCAATTTTTGTTTCATTGGTTTGACACCTAGTTGTAAGGGTAAGTGATGTAGAACAAGTTCAGGATCCAACCCAAGCATGTCTGCATTGGACCAGGCAAAATTTATCTATCTCTGTGCAAAGAAGTTATGGAATTCTGGTTGCTCTTTTGTTGTCAATGACATTGCAAAATAAACCAGTCGAGGATTCTCTTTTGTACCTATGTTGACTTCTATTGATTCTTCAATGAGCATGAGTGAATTTTCTTGTGCAACAGGGAGAATGTTCAAACCTCCATCCTTAGGTGCCTCAGAGAGGCTTTTCACCTTTGGATGCATCCTTTCTTTTTACTTTTTCATTGTCTAAAGGTGCCTTTCGGTTTTCACCTAGAGACTCGTCCTTTTTATCTTGTTTATTCTTTTTCTCATTTTTGCGACTGGAGGGTTGAACAAATTCCCCAAAATATGCTTTTTCTTCCAAGTCAATGGTAAAACTAGCCTTGTGATCACCGTTAGGTATGCCTTCTCGTAATCCCAGGAACTCAACAATTGCTTCGTCATTCTAAAAAATGTCTAAGACGGGTGTGTCTTGTTGGTCCCAATCAATGAGTTGGGGATAGACTAAGGGCATGTCATCGTCAGAGTTATCAAAGTTTAATGGGGTTAAGGTAAGGACTGAGTTATTCATATGGTCACAAAAGTCTTGTACTAAGTCCTATTTGCTCTTAGGTTTAGGTCTAGGTAGATTGATAGGTGGGCCTAATGCCAAGGTTTGGTTATCTGAAATAGATGTATCAGGTTGCCAAGAGGTAGGGTCAAGCGATTCCTAATAGTAGTGTTTAAACCATTCCTCTTTTGTCATATTCTTTGGTGGACAAGAATTCAATGGATTTGGTGAGGATCTTAACATTAAGTCAAGTTCTCCAAATAGCTTGTCAAGGTCCATGGAAGAGGTAGAGGATAGGGAATCCCACTCATAGTCGTTGGAGTTGGGTGAGTCACAATGATATTGGTCTTATGGTTCGTGAGATGTCTTAATATCTTCTGAAGCACTTACTTCCTCAATTAAGGGTGATGTGGTACTAGGAACACCAATCTAAATTGGTTGAAACCCCAGCCCTAAGCCTTTTGGCCATTGAGAAACAAAGATTGGTTCAATCCTCCCGTCTTGATTTAAGCCTAAATCACTTTGTCCATTATATCCCTTGCTCTACATGATTGTGAAACCCTTTCCATATAGATCCATAGGAATGTGAGCAAGTGAGAGGTTCTTCATCATCTTCTCTATACAGCCAAGAGGTGACATCCTCTGTATTTACGGCCTCTTTGCTTAATTCTCCCCATTTAGTGAAATTTTTTGTTGGAGGAATGTGTATAGTGACCATAGATTGTCTCCTATCTAATGTAGGTAAACCATGTGACTTAGGAGGAATCAGATGGCTAACACAATGAGATGTCTTCATGTAATACTCTGCACAACCCTTGTCTTGGATCTCAACCCTAGGAGTGGTAGGAATTGAGGGTGAAATAGATGTTCGATTGAGTGTGGACCGATCAACATAGGGAGATGGATTGGACGATGAAGCCTCTTGGTTTACTGGCACTTGGAATTGGGGGATCTCTTTTAGATTGGTGCAATATTGGAATGGATCTGGGTCACCATCTATAGTTATTTTAATGACATTGTAAGGGAATTTGAGACACTGATGATATGTGGAAGGGACCGCCTTCATGGCATGAATCCATGGTCTGCCTAGCAGAAGGTTATAAGGAAGGGTGAGATCCAAGACCTGGAACTTTGTCTCCATTACCGTAGGACCAATTCTGATAGGAAGTGTTACCACCCCCTTTGATTTTTGTTCCTCATCATCATAAGCTTTAATGACAATACTTTTGGTTGTGTCTACACATGCTTCTAAGAAACCTAATGCCTTAATCAATTTTAAAGTCTACAGATTTAACCCTGCTCCTCCGTCTACCAAAACTCGTCTAACTTTGGTGTCATCAACAAGGACTTCTAGATGTAAAGGGTCATTATGGTTTGTCTTTTCAGTTGCATAGTCTTGTTCAAAAAATGTGGCATGATGATTATTGGTCAAGTAGCCCACCATTTCTTGGAAATGATTGACATCGATGTCATTTGGGACAGTGGTGTTTTGTAAAGCTTTATCCAAGATAGATCGATGCTTAGGGGAAATAAGCAATAGTTCCAAAATTGAGATTTGAGCTGTGGTCTTCCCCAATTGGTCAAGTAGGTTATATTGTGACTTGGAAGGCTGTGGTGTTTACTGTGATAGAGGGCCTTGGATAGGGATCTTAGTACGACGAGTGTTGACCACGCACTCGGGATTTGTATTGATAGAAACGGTATTGATATTCTCATCAGCGGCGCGAAGGTGATGAATGGTTTTTCCACTATTATAATCATGCTTGATACTCACATAGTTGGCTGAAATATTGGTCTTAGTACTCGAACTGGGAACAGTTCCTTTCCCATGGTCATGTAGTGGATCAGAAAAGACTTGATGATTAGTGTTTGATGACATTTGTTTCTGTCCACTAACTTCAATTATTCTCCTTTCAACAAGATCCTATATGATATTTTTCAGTTGGCGACAATTTTCTAGGTTATGTCCCTTAGTTCTATGATAATCACAAAAGGAATTGCCATCCCACCAAACTGGTTTAAATTGTCTTGGATCGTATTGTCTTGGCTCTTGTAGCTGTATAAGATTATGTTGTAATAGTTGCTTGAATATGGATTCTATGGGTTCCCCTAAGGGAGTGAATTCACGTTTTTGAAACCTCCTTTATTGTTGTGAACGCTGAGTATTTTGGACCATGTTGGGAGGTTGATTGACAACATTAAGCGTGATGGAAAAAGTGTGAGGTCCTTGTAATGTGATGATTGGTCCCGCTTGTACAGTTTTAGCATCAACTACCCCATCATTGGTGACGTTTTTGTTGCGAGACCAAAATTTGTTTCTGTCATTGGGGGTATTTTGTACGATCATATTTCTATTGGATGTTGATGTCTTAAGTTCTCCTTTTTCAATGAGATCCTTTTCTATTATAACCCCTTTTTCCACTTGTTCCAAAAAAGATGTACAACAATGTACCCTTAAGTTACTCCTTAGTTTTGCATGAAGGTTTTCCTGGAACATAGTAACTTTTTGTTTTTTAGGTATCTCGATAGGACACTGACTAGCTATAGTCCTCCATCTCTAGAAGAAGGTGATAAATGTTTCACCTTCGTCTTGTGTTGTGTGACACAAGGTTGCTATATTTATCTCGTGGTCTATGTTGAAGGAGACTTGCTCAACAAATTTCTCAGCCAGTTCACCCCAAGATCTGATGCCATAGTCTAGACCTAAAAACCACTCTAGTGCAATTCCTACAAGACTTCTTGGAAATAGTCTCATAAGATACGTGGGGTCATAAGCGACATCTATGCATATGGTAGAAAATTCCCTTATATGTTCTATTGGATTTCATTTTCCATTGTACTTAGGGAGATTCAGTATGACATACCCATGAGGGAAAGGGGTCATGTACAATGATCTATCAAAGGGAAATGGGCATATGTCCTTTGTTGAAAAGGATTTCTTAGTTGACACTGCCATGTTGTCCATTTGTGTTTGCAAGACATCAACCTGGGTCAATGATGTGCTAGGTGGATTATGCAGATTTGTGTATGTATTTTGAAATCCAAGGTCTCGTGATGGGTTTCGATTGAACGTTGGTATTTGAGGTGGGTTTGGATTCAGAATATTGGTAAACGCGTTATGGTCCAGAATTTGCATAAATTGGTTTTGACTCGGGATCTGTGTGAACAGATTATGAGTATCGTGCTAGGAGGAGGGATTCTGATTCAGAATCTGTGTAAATTGGTGCTGACTTTGAATTTGGGAGAATGGATTCTGATTCAGAATTTGTGTGAATGGGTTGTGACTTGGAGTCTGTGTGAATGGATTATGACTACCGATCTGAGAAGATGGATTCTGATTGCCATACTGAAATGAGGGAATGCCAATTGTTTGTGTAATCTATGGTATAGTACCAGTGGTTTGAACACTAGGTATGGCCGTTGACTGAGGTATGGTACCTGTGACGTGAACACTAGGTATGGCTGTTGACTGTGGTATGGTACTCATGACACTGAAATTTGGTGTATAAGTTGATGTTTTAGATCTTTTACTCCCAACAAGAGGACTGAAGGGAGTGGACGATGATGCCCCCATAGTGAAATTAAATTCTGATGTCATGCCAGATGTACCAAATGGAGACATGTGGACTGTCATACTCTGTGTAGGTATGCCAGATGGTATGGTTGTATTTACCTGAGGTATAGTAGTTCTGACAGTCGTTATATTTGTCCCTTGTGTAGGTTGAGTTTGTAAGGTGCTAATATCGAATCATGTGGGTAAGGTAGCACCTTCAGCTAGCAACTTGGCTAAGTATCATTCATGATTGTTTGCCAGGTACTCATCCACAAAAGAGGCAAATTCAGGGTCTATTGCGACAGCCTTGATGTCTTCTGTCGTAATGTGCCCTTGAGTGTTTCTAGTGGTGAATTTTTCTAATAGAGTCTTGTGAGGTCTTGAGGAAAATGGATTGATGAATTCGTTTGGGTTTGACATATTTTCTCTCTCTCTCTCTTCTCTTAGACCTAGTTTCAACCATGTAAGATTAGCTCAATATGTAAGGAATGCAAAACTATGTCTATGGACAGTATGACTCTAGTCTATGTTTTTGGGATTTTCTAAATGCAAAATAAGGAATGCTCTAAGATGATGCTAGTCTAATATGACAATATCTAAAGATGCAAAGTCTAAGCAAACTTCCAAGGTAATCAATTCTGTAAACTCGGGATGAAGGGACCAACTACCTAAAGTCTAATCAAGGTGTCAATTTAGTTAAGTCAAGGAACCAATGTAGGACGAGGATCAAAGACAAGTTGAGTTTCCTAACTAGACTGATGAGCTAGGAGGACTCTCTGTAGGACAAAGGATAAGATGATAGGACTAGGTTCAATGACAAATTTCGTTGACGCTATGATTTTTCTAGAGTATAGATGGTGGACCTATCCTAAAGTTTGTAAAACTGATCTTCCTAGAAGGTTAAATCTAAAGGAAATATGTACTCAAGGATGAAAGTAAGACTCAGAATTGGAACGACTATAGTAATGACTAAATTATACCTAAAGGATGCAAGATTGAGCAAATCGTTTCAGGTTTCTGTCCAAGGACAAGTTTAAGACAGATCAAAGACTGGTATGACAGTGTTGACTGGACAATGACCGTGAATTCTGGTTTTCTAATAATCTGGCAAATGCGTCGCATGATTTATCAAATGTGGTTATCTTTCACAGTTGTAGCTTTTTGTCAATCAGTTGTGTGTTTTTGGTAAAGTTTAGTGTTCGGTGTCAGACAAATGTGGTTAATTTTCTAACAGATGTGACTTGTAATAGCAATTGCGACTTAGAATATAACATATGTGGTTTTTCATAAAATAAATGTGAGCTAATATGGTAGATGCGACTGAAAATGACAGATGCGACTCAAAGTTAAACAAATGCGACTCTAAAAATCAATTGCGACCTTCTAGTGAACAGTTACGACTCTGTTGTATTTTCAGTGAATTGAGATATAAAACTGATGCTGTTTTCCATGATCAAGTTCCGGTAAACAAAGACAATCATAATATAAAGTGTTTTCAGTTTGATTTTGGACTCAAAGAACGTGTAATTTGACAACAAACAAGTACAATCCTATTAGGCCAATAGGCCAAGGGTTTGTATACTTGGTATAGGCCACCGATATACCCTGGATTGGTGATAAACACCTTTCCTTCTCGAGAGCGAATAGCTTAGAAGTTTGGTGGCATTGGCTCCCCTCCACAGCTCATTAATGTCATTCGAGCACACCAACTTCAGATTCTTTGGGTAATGACTTCCCAAGAACTGCTATCTCTACTCAAGGGGATCAATAGTGAGTGTCTTTGGGCATGATACTGTACCCTACACTATACCAAGCAACGACTGAAAAATGGTTGGTCTCTAAAACAAAAGGTGTTTAATACGGGCATTCCATTCTTAGGGCATGATCCATGTGGCAAGAGTCCCCTTTCAGATCCATCTCATCAGAACCATACACGTGATTCTTGGGATTTCCCTAAGAATCCACTTTTATATACCGATTGGAAGTCCCTTGGGTTTAGGGTGCTACCGGTTTGAGTCGTCCTGGGGTGAGTACTTTTTCCCACCAAAACAGGCCCAAGTTCTAGAGTTGGTAACCATTTCTCTTACACCTAGGATCGCACGGATGTGCAAGGGGAGAGGATACTTCGATGTACCAAATTGTGAGGGTAATTACACAGTTGTACTTTCGCACCAAACACAGTAGACACTTCTTAATTTTAAACCAAATGAAAGATTTGCTACACTACCAAACAATTTGTTTTAAAGAATTAACTAGGGTCTTCGACATGTGATCTACAAAAAGATTCATTAGTAATTTGTTATTGGTCTTTGACTATCGATATGCAAAAAACTTCGTTAACTCCCCAAGACACAAGCTGAAAACAGAAGATTAGCGAAAACAAAACCACGAAAAGGAAATTGTAAATTGAAAATCTAATCCTAAAATATACCAGTCGGATGTGTCATTTTCTCTGACAAATGCATCTCAGTATTTTACCAGTCAATTGCGGCTCAGAAAATGACAGATGCGTCAGAATTTGTTAGATGCTTCATTTCTTATGTCACATGCGGTTTAGAAAGTCAATTGTGTTGCCTTGTCACATTGATGCGTCTTTTAATGTCAATTGCGGCGTTTCGTCAAGCAGATGCGTCATTCTATACAAAAACCTTCAAAATGAAATAAAAATCTACGGATACGCGAAGATGGTGTCTTCACGTCAGGTTCACCAAATGTAACGTCTAGAAAGTGCAGAAGAAATAGATCAGAGCAAACATGCAATCTAAATCTAACAACTCTAAATGCAATCTAATGTTAAGCAACAAAGAACAAAGGAAAGTAAAAACATAAGTAAACTGAACAATCTCACCCAATATGTACGTATTTCCATGTATCATCTCGATTGCCCTTCTCCATTTTTCCATTGTAGTATAATTTCCTTCAGATTTTCAAAGTTCGTGCAAGTATAGCCTATGATAGTGATTTAGCAAAACATCGAAGATTCAAGATAGTTGCTCCAAAAATTTATAAGATTTTGAGAGAGATCAGAATGATGAAGAATAGATCAATTTATAGAAAATTGATTATTCGAATGATAGGGCAGGATCGAAAGATCAACGGATGGTTGAGATCGACAGATTAGACATGCATTCTGATAACTGTCAGTAGCGACATGAGTGATACAAATTAGAAATAGAATTAAAGATTAAATAAATGATTTAATCTTCAAGTTTGGTATTCGAAAACAAAAGAATTATCTTTGCATGACAAAGATAAAGATGGATTAAAGCAACTCATGTTTGAATGCACGCACAAGGTTTAATTAATTAAATAAGAATATTTAATTAATCTGCATGTACACGCAATTGAGTTAGCACTGGACGATTGAATGATTTGACGAAGAGATTACTCGAGAAAGCCACTCAGACATTAAATCAAGGGTTAACTGAGCGATTAAAATAGATCTTTGAGTCGAGTAAAAGTGAATACTTAGATAATTTGCACAATTATCTAAATATAGAGGAATGCGTTAAAATAGAATTTATGAATTAAATAATTCATTTAATTCAAGATTTGATAGTTGAAGAATAATTAAATAAATAAGATTTATTTAATTAAGTGATGAAGGGGTTTAAATGAATAATTAAATAAATAAAGAATTTATTTAATTATAGTTGAAATATGATAAAGAGTAAATTAAATAAGAATTTATCTAATTGAAAAAGAAGGATAAGGTTAATTAGTAACATAATTAAATAAAAAGCGTTTATTTAATTAATTAGATGGAATAAAGAAAAGTGTGAATTAATTAAATAATTAAGATTATTTAATTAATAGAAGAAATGAAGACTTTAGAGAATAATTAAATAATTAACATTATTTAATCATGACCATGGAGAATACGAATTATGAAGAATATTGAAGTCGCAGGCTTAAACCAGATTTCGGTGTCTACAACTGTAATCAGTGAGATTACCATTTTTCCAGTAAGGCCTAATAAAATACATTTTCTGAGTGGGTTTTTCTCCCTATAAAGGGGTTTCCACTCATAAAATTATTTTGTTATGGTTCTTTTGTGGTCCATGTAATTATCATGATTCATGCAATTCAGTCTTGTTGCTTCCTTTATGTACTTTGTAACATTTGAGTTTTCATGTTCTTTAAGGATTTTCTATTGGCTATCACATTTGGATACATTCTTGAAATTGAACATACAATGATTACAAAGAAATTATGTGTTTTGAAAAACAAATGAATTGAATTTGGTTATTGAAACACTGATTCACCCCCCTCTTAGTGTTTCTCGTACTCCAATAGTTTGGATGGGGTTACTTCGTACTGGCACATTTCTATAGGGATATGCATATGGTGATGTATCGTGATGGATGGAATCTAGGGTGCATAGTCACTTTGTTGTATATTTGGGCATGGGAGCATATAATAGTTTTGAGACCTATGGCATAGAGACAATGATCAACAAGATGACTGTATGTGTTTTTATATGGTAGAGTGCATCACACCCAAGTAGGGGATTTGGCATATTGGCGTCATGTGATAGATGAGATTGAGGTGGTGATATGGAGGCCTTGGTGTTTGAGGTATGGGAGGATGATGATGTACATTTTCCCTATACCTAGAGCTCATGTTTCCTAGTTGGATGGACATCACATATTATTGAGCAATACCTTCTTCATGGTGTGTTACAACAGTTTGGGAGGCAACAATATATTACCTATGTAAATATTCTTTGCACGAGTGGCATGGGAGATAGGGCCATGGGGGTAGCTATGGATCTAATGTGGGCCAGAGCATCATGGAGGGGTATGCAACTAGAGCCATGGGTGTGAAAAAGAGATGTGGAGGATGCCGAGGTGACATAGGAGTATGTTGTAGAGTGGGCTCAACATCGACCAGTTCGATTGACATATCTAATAGGTGTAGAGAGAGGAGGGATGGATGGAGGGTATGATGGATGAAATGCTAGGAAGGTTGAGCAGGAGGATGATGAGGTTCAAATAGTAGAGGGTCAAGCTGAGGGGGAGGGAGAAGAGGCAGGAGAGGAGGTGAAGGATGTAGAGGGTTAGGTGGCCACAACTTTATCCTTAGTGGAGGTTGCTTGGTGAAAGAGAGATGAGACTCAAAGAGAGCAAGATATATCACAAGCAGAGTGAGATAGCTTATAGGCCGCTTATGACAAACTATAGTTAGAGATGGATAGATCTTAGAGAGATATGCCACATGAAAATGGGGATAGTCAAGGAGGGGATGATAGGAGACATATTTTGGTGGAGAGGGATGCAACCTAGGCTCTTTTGTATAGGGAAGAGGCAGATTTGAGTAGGATATATGTTATGAGTGAGATACAACTAAAGGAATGATGAAAATGCAAGCTATGAATCAGATGTTCTTAGATACACTACGAACACATTGTGAGGCTACCAGATATGCCTGCGAGGTTGATTACTATATGGGATTGTATGAGTTAGTAGTGCTAGTAGGGCAGAGGGTAGCTAGTTTTTTCATAGATTATTAGATCGATATGATCTAGATCAGTGCAATTAGGACTGTCTGTGTGGATGGGGAAACCACCGCCATTAGGGGGAGGAGTAGTAGGAGGAGAGTTCTCAACTCAGTCTAAGGGAGGGAGTTTGAGCTAGCCTGTAGGATTTATATGTATATACCATTTTTGGACCTATTATGTAGACATTTTGATGACACATTGTACCATGATCTCATTATGATGATATATATGTGGTGATTTTGACAATGATTATATCATGTGTTATGATGGTTATGTATGTATTTATGATTTCCTATGTGATGTTTATGTCATGGTTTTATAATGTGTATGTGATGCATTGTATTGCCATGGATATATTTATGTCATGCATATCCTACATGAGTTGTTAGGGTCTAGGAAGATTGGAGCAATAAACATTAACGATTATAAGTAGATTAAATAACCCAGAAATAACAATGAAGAATAACACAAAAGAGATCAACATAAAATTTTAACGTAGTTCACCCAATATGGGCTACATCCACATAAACTCAACCACCCAATGATTTTATTATCCATTACAAAACAAATTACAATCTCACAAACACACTATCGCAACATACATCCCAACCGCTTATAACAAGCTTTTTGGAACCTTCTAGAATTAGGGTTTTACAAGGTCATTTTTCATTTGACGTGTTAGTGGGAAAACCTTGACGTGATAACCCAAAAAAAAAATTCAGGGCGATGCCTCGAACCCCACAATACAGTACAAGTGTACAATATTTGCATGATCGATCATCACATACCAAAAATCTCCCACTTGGAGACTGATCAGGCTCCACACCGAACATGAGTGTTCTATGCAATGGATGTACTTATTTAGATGTTATGATGTGTAAACAAATTATATTGATTATGGATGTTATTATGTGTAAATGAGATTGATTATGAATGTTATGATTTGTAAATGAGATTGATTATGGATGTTATCATATGAAAATGAGATTGATTATGGATGTTATGATATGTAAATGAAATTGATTATGGATGTTATGATGTGAAATTGAGATTGATTATGGATGTTATGATATGTAAATGAAATTGGTTATGGATGTTATGATGTGAAAATGAGATTGATTTGTGATGTTATGATGTGGAAATGAGATTGCTTATGGGTGTTATGGCTATGATTCTAAGGTGATATGTAGGTGATTTTTTTTGTTTTTGAAAAACACGGGATGTGATGGTATATATTTTTTATGTTAGTATATGAAGGTATATAGGTGGATGCAAGTATGTAGGTGGATGTCTGAGTGAACCTAATGAATGATTTATTTTGGTGTGATCATGGTACAATGTGAGAAGAGTAGGAAGGAAGAAAGGGGTGGGATAGTGAATAAATTAGAGCATTTTGAATAAGATGTTATGGATGTGAGGGGAATATGGGTAAAATGGATGAGGGGGATGGGGGAGTTAGGTTATGCTGATGTGTGGAGAGCAACCTAATTTTTGATATAGCAAAGGAGATTATGCACCATGGTCATAAAAACCAAGATGGCAAGGTAACCTTTGCATGGACTTGATTCTCAAATAGTAGGTTGTTCTAATATCCGCAAGAGATGGTGGGCCTTGTAGAGAAATAACCTTCAATGCATAAGGTCATTAATGCACACAAGATATAGGTAGCATCTTGGTGGGTCTATGCCAAGAAGATCCAATATGCAAGAAAGTTTCTTTTTTGTGAAGTGATACCACCCTAGATGGGTCATGTAAAGAACAACCAATCAAGCAAGGATGGCCCTTTACTCACAAATTTATTGCTAACTTTGGTGGGTCATGTAGAGGGACAACTAATAAACATATCACACATGGAAACGTATGACAATGCACCAACATTTTCCAATCATAACACACCAATATATGAATGATCAAGGTGGCGATGAGGAGACAAAAATAAAGTAAAAATAAAAGATTAACTTAAACAACCATCAGTGCAACCATTACATCTCTTGATAAGAGGGTGGAGGATGATAGATTGGATTAAGGCTTGTTATCCCTATAGGAATGATTAAGCAATGCTTGACATGTTGGTGTTTGAGATGATGTGTAGTGTTAGATGTGTGATTGTATTTATCAAGTTTAAAACATGGCTTGTATTATGCTCAATGGTAAGTCCAAAAGCTCAGTGTGATGGGAAAAAAGCTGTGTGATGGGAGTGTGGAAATTATTTTAAATTTTGTGATGTTGGTTATCTAATCTAAGCTAGGAATTTCCCCTAGTGTTCCAACAAGGTAGTATGAGGTGAGTAAAGGTGAGGCAGGTTAATATAAAGGAATATGGAATGTGGGGAATGTGGGTGTAAAAATGGTTTAGGGTGTTAGGTGGAGATTTACAAACCATTAATACGATCCCAATTCAAACCTTGATAGGTGGGTGGATGGGTTATGAATGTTTGATTATTATGGGATGAATGATGGAGTGAGTAGTAATGGACTAGTGATTATCTGTGTCGATAGATGGTGGATTAAGCATTGCTACCTATGACACATGTAACTAGGTTTTCACCAAGGTACTTGTCCAGGGTGCCATCGAAGTGGTTTTCATCATAATATGAATTATTTCTCTTTACTATTTTTTGGATTTTCTATTTTTTTTTATAAAAATTTTGCTTTTTTCAAAGGGATATTTTGATAGCTTAGACATGGAACTTTTTGAGATGGATTTTATTCATGGAATCATCTAGGGGATATCATTTTGGTGTTGCAAGCTGATAAGCCCCCAATCCATCTTTAGCAGTGATGATAAATGGCCCCAACCAGTTGGGATCAAATTTACCTTTCTTATTTTGGTCTTGGAGATTCCTCTGATTCTCTATAAGGCATTTCATTGGGTAATTCTAGCTCTTGGATATGGGAAACTCGATATTCCTCATCACCAATTAGATATTGCAAAGAAATTATCAAAGAGGGGAGTTCGATCTCAATTGGAAAAATGGCTTCTAATTTGAAGATGAGTGTATAAGGGGTGTCACTAGTAGGTGTGTGTATAATGGTATGATAATCCCAAAGGGCGGGTTTAAGTTGGAGGTGAATAGGGAGTGGAACTAGTAGGTGTGCATATAATGGTATGATAATCCCAAAGGACAGGGTTAAGTTGGTGTAATATAGGGGGATTCACTACTCACAAGTTCCCTTCGTTTAGAGAGCCTCACGGGGCGAACTACCCTATATTACCTGAATGGAACAACAACGAAAGTTTTAGATTTCGAAAGAGCAGGTCACAGGGATTTTTTGGACAAACTAACAAGCTCTTGGCTAGAGGAAAAAAGGAAAAACACGGACGACAATGCCGCACGCTGGTGTCTCGTAGGGACTAGAAAGTGAGAATGTATCATAAAATGGCTAAGCGGTTGCTAGCAAACATATTACTAAGAATTGACAGAATGTGATAAAGTGAAGTAAAGTAAAGAATAAATGATAAGGATAAGGAGAAGAAAGGAAGGAGATACAACTATGCGAATGATGAAGCTTCTAGCTCGTGAGTGTCTTCAACACCTGCACACAAGAGGGAGAGAAAAAATGTTGGGTGGTTGTATAGGGGCCTGCCTCAGTCAGACCCTGTTTTGGTGTTCCCACCTCCACAGACAGCCAAGAAGGTAGAGAGAAAAAAATAAATGAAGTAAAGAGAATTTAAAGCACTACAAAATAGTGTTATGCTACTCAACCAAGTAATAGAGGAGAGGAGTGAAAGCTTACCACCTCCACCAAGAGCACTCAAGGCTAATGGGGGAGAAAATGAGAGGAACTCAAGCCTCTGCTACAATGGTGTTTTGTTCCACACTTACTCCATTGAAGCGGTAGAGTGTTGATGTTGCTGTTGTGAAGTGTAAAGTTTTTTGAGATTGAAGAGCTAAGAGAGGACTTAGAGAGGGATAGAGAGTTAGAGCATGAGCTCAATGCTTGGAAGAAGATGTGAAGGGATGTGTAGAAGATGGTAGAAGATGGAAGAGTATCAGAAGAAGCCTCAAATGCATATGGAAAGGATGAATTTGAAGAAGAGATGAAGAGAAACGACCATATTCAAGTTAGTTGGCCGAGGAGGGTGTTACAAATTGACCCCCAATGGGAAGTGTAATGCCTTTGTAGGCTCCAGACGCGGGAATTTGTTAGGGACGTAAGTGCGCCGCATGGACATCTGCGCATTGTGCAGGCATCCTCGATAGAAACGCCTCCACTAACGCTCAAAACAGGTGCCAAGTGTGATGCAAGCAGCAGGCTTAGGTGGAATTAAGCCTCTGAACTTGGTTTTCTAAGGTGGAAAAAGGCAAAAAGTGGAATTGCACATGGGGTGCAAATTTTCACTTATACATTTTCCCCCCACTTTAGCGAGCACAAGTACTAATGAGTGCTTCGGTAAAGTAGATCAAGAAAGAGTAGGGTTAGAAACATATACCTGAACTGTAAAGGAAGCAGTACTCAGTTTGGCGTACCTGAAGGCGCAGGAAAAGCGAAGGACTCCATAGCTGCTCAAAACTATGAAGTTGGGACAACAAAGCGTCTTACAAGCTCGTGAACCTGGAAGGAGCTAACCCCCAAGATCTCTCACATGAAGGAAGTGCCCTATAGGTACTCAGCCTATAGGGAAGGTATTCTCCATGAACTCAAGCATGAAGAATACTGACAGGTACTCAGTCCTGTAGGGAAGGTATCCTCCATGACTCAAGCATGCATAATAGTGAAAGAAGTGCCCTACAGGTACTCGGTCCTGCAGGGAAGGTATCCTCCATGACTCAAGCATGAAGAATACCGAAAGAAGCGCCCTACAGGTATTTAGTCCTGTAGGGAAGGTATCCTCCAGGACTCAATCATGAAGAATACTAAAAGAAGCGCCCTACAGGTACTCGGTCCTGTAGGGGAGGTATCCTCCATGACTCGAGCATGAAGAATACCGAAAGAAGGGCCCTACAGGTACTCGGTCCTGTAGGGGAGCCACCCCCAAGATCTTTGACATGAAGGAAGCTCAAATGAAAGCACCCTACAAGTTCTCGGTCTTGCAGGGAGGGATCCCCCAAGATCTCTCTCATGGAGGAACCTGAGAAAGTAGACTCCATAGAGTCAGGAAGCGGTGACACTTCTACCCATAGATAGAACATGTCAAAAGTGGTCGGTCACATAGACCGTTAATAAGTAGAACTTTCAAAGGGGTCCCTCGAGAACCCTTCAAAATAAGAGGGGTCCGCTCAAGGGACGCATAGTTTGAAAAGCAAGGTCTAGTCAGACTTCCCCCAAGCTAGACACCAATCAACTCATTCGAGAGAAAAGATTTGAAAGATGTTCCTTGGGAACCCTTCAAAAGAGAAAAGGGGTTCACTCAAGGGACACTTAATTTGAAAGATAGGGATAACAGAAGGGGTCCTTAAGAAGGATGCACATCTTCAAAACAAGTTATCATTGCCCCCAACATACAGGTGAGGAGAACCATACAAAATACTTAGAACAAGATAGAGGTAAACCTCGATATCACTTGTCAAGCAAAGAAAAGGAAGGTGCATCAATCAAATGGGAGTTTGTTGGCACCTGAATCATGGAATTGTTGTATTTTATCCTTCAAGGCCTTACATTCACTAGTGGAATGGCTAGGAACTTGATGGTATGCACAGAAAGAATGTTCTCCTTCATCATGTTTATGAGATTTCTTGCATGTAGGAGAAGGAAGAGTGATTAGGTGGGCTTTTAGAAGCTACAACAAAATATGCTCTTGCTCAGATAAAGGATGAGGAGCAGGAAGCAACCCTTTCTCTTGTGAAGAAAGGCTTGACTGCTCACAAGGAGAAGATTTGAAGGTAGAAGACAAAGGAGGAGGATCTCCACATAGAGTATTATTCCCGCTAGGGGGATCATACTCTTCTACGGGATCACCATCATCCTTCTTGACAGGACTACCAATATTAACCTCCTTAACATAAGTGTGATCATCTTCCTCAGAAGGAGGATCGACACCAAGAAAATTACAATTTGCATTCACCTTACCCCGCGATACAAAAGAAAGGTCATCTTTGATAGCAGGTTTGGGTGATGTTATTGGAAGGTCTAGGTAGATCGGGTCAACTTTATATTCCTGAATGAAGGAATTTGTAAAGTCTAGAGGACCCCAATCATCACCAAGACATGCACTCTTTTGGGAAGAGGAAGTCTTAGGATTTCTTGCTTCAGAAGGATCTTCCTTAGGGATGTCTATCTCAAGAGTATCCTTTGTAGTAGGTATTGTTGGAGTAAACATCGACACAGTGGAAGACATTGAAGGAATAAGAGTAGGCACAACCGAAGCTCGACCAATAGCTGCCATCTCACATAAGTGAATAGCCTCAAGGCAAACCTTGACTGTGACTAATTTATTATTACAAATGAACTTAATACATTTATGCAAGGTAGATGGAATTGCTCCCATAGCATGAATCCACTGTCTACCAAGAAGAAGGTTACACAGTAACTTTTCTGCCACAACATATATAAGGGTAGGTACAGTAACGGGTCCCAACCTCAAAGGCAAGACTATTGTGCCTAGGGATTGTCGACTGACATTATCAAACCCACAAAGGACAACAAAAGAAGTATTAAGGGAAGATGGTTCAATATTAATCTTGTGCAATAGATCAATACTACATACATTGAGCGTCACACCAGCATCAATGAGAGTACATCTAATTCCAATCTTATCAATATTAACTATAATCATTAGAGGGTCCACTTGCTTTTGTACTTCTGGAGGTGGGAGCTCTTGTGGATAGAACGTTATAGTTGGTGAATTTACACGAATATACGCCATCGACACATCAACATCTATCGGCCTAGTGGAAGAAGGCAAGATGATCTTTTGCAAAGCTTCTTGAAGCACACTTTGATAAACCAGAACAAACTGAAGCAAGTCCCACAGTGAGATCTTATCCGGAGTAACCCGAGGTTGCTCAGCAAGATTGTAATCACTAGGTGCTTTAGTTGTGGTTTTAGGATCTATAGGAAGACTTGGTTGTTTATTCATTCCATTTCCATAATTATAGGCTACTACTCTATAAGAGGGAGCCTTAAAAAGATCAGAATAACCACCATCAAATAGAACACCATCAATAGAATAAACCTTCTTAGGAGAAGGAATAGATGGAGTCACGTAAATGACCGGTCTCTTAGGCCTTTGAGGGGCAACAAAGACATAGACTTCATTTACAAAATCGTTACAGCTAGTAGAACAACTACTCGAATACATATTCTCAACATCAATCCAAACATGATCAAATGTGGAATAGTTATTTGAAGGAACACTCTCAACATCGATCCAAGGAGAATCAAATGTGGAAGGAGGTTCATCATTCACTAATGCATCATCTCTAGGGGAGAGTGCATTGGAATGAATAGAAGGTAGAGTATCATTAATAAAGGTATCAATGATTTCATCTTCTTGCGACAAAATATCCTCTAAAGAAAGAGGAACTTCGTGAGAAGGATCAAAAATACCTAGTGACATGGGCAAATCCAATTCACCATCACATGCATTAAATGGAATGTCATTAATATTTTGAATAATATTAGATACAAAACTAATAAAAGAAGATATTAAATCCATTACAATTTTTTTGAAGAACAATGTTCTTCACGTCGGGTTCACCAAAATGTAATATAGGGGGATTCACTACTCATGAGTTCCCTTCATTCACAAAGCCTCACGGGGCGAACTACCCTATATTACCTCAATGGAACAACAGTAGAAGTTTCAGATTTCGAAAGAGTAGGTCACAAGGATTTTCTAGAGAAACTGACAAGCTCTCAACTAGAGGAAGGAAGCGTAGAACACAGATGAACGTGCTTGCATCCCAGAGGTGCACTGGCATCTTGTAGGGACCAGAAAGCGAGAATGTCTCAGAAAATGGCTAAGTGGCTGCTAGCAAACAAATTACTAAGAACTGACAGAATGTGATAAAGTGAAGTAAAGTAAAGAATAAATGATAAGGATAAGGAGAAGAAAGGAAGGAGATACTTACAACCATGTGAATGATGAAGCTTATAGCTCTTGAGTGTCTTCAACACCTGCACACAAGAGGGAGAGAAAAATTGTTGGGTGGCTATATAGGGGCCTGCCTCAGTCAGACCCCGTTTTGGTGTTCCCACCTCCACAGACATCCAAGAAGGTAGAGAAAAATGTAGAAATGAAGTAAAGAGCATTTAAAGCACTACAAAACATTGTTATGCTACTCAACAAAGTAATAAAGGAGAGGAGTGAAAGCTTACCACCTCCACCAAGAGCACTCAAGGCTAATGGGGGAGAAAATGAGAGGAAATCAAGCCTCTGCTGCAATGGTGTTTTGTTCCACACTTGCTCTACTGAAGTGGTAGAGTGTTGATTTTGTTGTTGTGAAGTGTAAAGTGTTTGGAGATCGAAGAGATAAGAGAGGAATTAGAGAGAGCTAGAGAGTTAGAGCATGAGCTCAATGCTTGGAAGAAGATGTGAAGGGATGTGTAGAAGATGGTAGAAGATGGAAGAAGATCAGAAGAAGCCTCAAATGCATATGGAAGGGGTGAATTTGAAGAAGAGATGAAGAGAAATGGTCATATTCGGGTTGATCGACCAAGGAGGGCGTTACAAATCAACCCCTAATGGGAAGTGTAATGCCTCTACAGGCTCCAGATGTGGGAATTTGTTAGGGATGTAAGTGCGCCACGTGGATGTTTGTGTGCCACGCGAGAATCCCCGATAGAAATGCCTTCACCGACGCTCAAAATAGGCGCCAAGTGTGATGCAAGCAGTAGGCTTAGGTGGAATTAAGCCTTTGAACTTGGTTTTATAAGGTGGAAAAAGAAAAAAAGGGGAATTGCACATGGGGTGAAAATTCGCTCTTATATAGTTGGAGGTGCCAATCATGGCCAACATCATTGACTATCATTTTATGGATTTTTAATATAGTTTTATTAGAAGCCTATGCTTGGTTGTTACTTTGTGGGTAGTATGGGGTGGAAAAATGGTGTTGGATATGAAAATTTTGGCAAAGATCATAGACGTCTTTATTTTTGAATGGTTTTCCATTGTATGTGATGATTGCAAGAGGGATGTTGTAATGACATATGATGTAGTGGAGGATGAACTTGGCAATTTATTTTCCAGTGATATAGGTAAGGGAATGGATTCAAACCACTTTGTAAAATACTCAGTGGCAATTATGATGAATTTATGGCCATTAGAGGAGGATGGATGGATTTTTCCAATGAGATCAAGTCCCCATTGTGAAAATGACCATGGTGTAGTGACTAGTTGCAACCCTTGAGATGGTGCATGTATTAAATAATCATGCTTTTGACATGGTTAACATTTCTTGATAAACTAATGTGTGTCTTGTTCCATGGTTGGCTAGTAATATATTTTCCTTAATAGCCTTTTGGTGAGGGTAAGTCCACTAGAGTGAGCACTACATATACCTTTGTGTACTTAGCATAAATAATTTTGGGATTCTTCTTTGTCTAAACACCAGAGGAGTGTTCCATTGAAGCCTCTTTAATAGAAGGTATCACCAAGGATCGTGAAACAAGATGATTGGCGAATGAAGGTTTTATGTTGGGTATTGGTTAGCTTAGATGGGAGGGTACCATTTTATAGGTAAGTGTAAATTTCATGGTACCAAGGGGAATTAGGACCAACAATTTCACACACAAACTCAAATTTTGGGACATCAAAGGTTGGAACCAATTTTTTCTTAACAAGAAACTCACGTATGTGACTATTATGAGGCACATCTAGGAGAGACCCAATAATCACCATAGCATCTGCAGTCTTGTTGTTTACTCTAGGTATTTTATCAAAAGTGATATTAGTAAAATATTGTTTGAAGCTATCTACCACTCTCTTATATGGGATCAATTTTTCATCCTTTGTTTGGTAGTAATCCTTGATCTATCTAACCACTAGTTGTGAATCACCATAGACTTGTAATTCTTTGATTTTCCATTGGATAGCCATTCTTAGTCCTGTGATAAATGCTTCATACTTGGCTATGTTTTTGGTGCATGAAAATGCTAATTGATATGATTTTGGTATACAATCACCTTGAGGTGTGATAAATAGGACTCTTTCCCTTGAACCATGTTGTGAATGTGAACCATCATGTGAATGTGAACCATCAAAGTATAATTTCCACTAATTGGAAGGGATGATAGTGAAGATTGCTTCATCTATAAAATTAGATCTGAGAGGACTACCATCATACAATGGTGCTTCAGTTAACTAATTTATTATGACTCATCCCTTTATTGCTTTGTTGTCTACATACTCTATGTTGAACTCACTAAGTATCATGAACCACTTAACCATGCGACTAGTGAATGTTACTTTGGATAATAGATACTTCAATTGATCTACCTTAGAGATAAGCTTAATTTGGTGGTTGAGAATGTAGTACATCAAAGCTTTTATGAGGCAAAGACAATTGCTAAGCATGCTCGCTCAATGGGAGTTTAATTAAGCTCATTTCCTACTAATGTTTGGATAATGTAATAGACCACTCTCTCTTTCCCAGAGTCATCATGTCATGCCAAGAGAGTGCCTAATGTTGTTGATGTAGCTGAAATGTATAAGAACAATGGTTTATCTAGAATTGGAGGCATCAATACTAGAGGTGATGATAGGTAATCCTTAAGCTGTTAGAAGGCTTGATGACATTTCTCATCCCATTTGAATTTGACATCCTTGTGTAGGAGATGAGAGAATGGATGACATTTATTTGCTAATTGTGCTATGATATTTATCCACTAATTGTGCTATGAACCATATGATGGATTGTAGTTTCCCTTAAAGACTATGAAGTTTATTTATAGTGCTTGGGGGAGGCATTCAATAATAGATTTAAACTTTGCAGGTTCCAATTCAATACCTTTATGAGACACAATGTATCCCAATAAATTTATGAAATTGACACCAAAATCACATTTCTTAGGGTTTAATCACACTTGATATTGATAGAAGCAAAAAAATATTTTCTCAATTACTTCAATGTGTTATTCTCTTGTCTTTAAGTTTCCCAAAGGTCATACACATAATCTTCCATGATGACATGTAGTAAATCATGGAATATTACTGTCATTTCTCTTTGGTAGGTATTTCCTACATTTTAAAGACCAAATGAAATCACTTGATAGAAAAATGTTCCCCATGGAGTGATAAAAGATGTTTTATGTTGATCTTATATAGCTATCTTGATTTAGTTATATCTTGAAAATCCATCCATGAGTAATAACATTTCATGTCTTATTGTGAGATCGACAATTATGTCAATGTTTGGAAGTGGAAAATTGTCTTATAAATATGCTTTGTTGAGGTCCCTAAAATATGTGCAAACTCTGATGCCCCTAGTGGGATTAGCGATAGGTACAATGTTGGATACCCACTCAAGGTAGTCTATTGGATGAATAAAGCCTGCTTCCAAAAGTTTCTCTAATTCTACTTTTACTAAGAGGGCTATTTGTGGATGCATTTTTCTTAATTTTTGCTTGATTGGTTTTGCATTTGGATCAACTTCCAAGTGGTGTACAACTAGAGTTGGATTTAGTCCCGGTATGTCAGCATAAGACCATGCAAAATTCTTGAAATATATTTTGAGAAATTCTGTAAAATTTTGTTTTTCTTCATTTGTGAGAGAGGATGCTAGTGATGTGAATTTAAAATCCTCTTTAGTGCCCAAATTAACTACTTGTACTTCTTCCATAATTACTGGAGACTTTTATTGATAATGTGGTACTAATGAAGGAAAGTTAACTTCCTCATCGTCTAGTGCCTTAGAGAGGTTTTCACTAAAGGATATGTCCTTTATTTTTACCTTTTTAGTGTTCGAAAGTGCCTCATGGAGGTTTTTACTAGGGGACAGTGAGTCTTTATATTTTCTATTTTTGTGACTAAGGGAGTTGAATTGCTTACCAAATTAGGCCTCATTATTCAAATTGATTTTGAATCATTCTTTGTGATCCCCAATGGTATATGTTCATGAAAACTTATTAATTCCAAAATTTCCTCATCATTTTCAAAGGTATCCAAAATAGGAGGTCCTTGTTGGTCCCAACTGATAAGTTTAGGATGAACGAGGTGGAGGTATATGGGGTTGGAGGGGGTGATATTGTATATGTGAGTTTTCTTGAATAAGGAGGCAATATTTTTGAAGGACTTTCTATATGTATTCTCCTCAATGCTATGTACAATAGAAGAAGATTTTGTTGCTTTTTACTCGGTAGAATTAGGATTTATAGGCACCACTTTGGGTGGTTCATATCCAAGCCTCTAATTTTTAGTTATTTATATTGGATTAATAGGTTCCAATATGCCTTCTTCCTCTTTTCCAAGACCTTTCCCTTTGTATCCCATGTTTTTATAGATTTTTAGACCTTTGGGATAAAAAAAAATTAGGGTTGGAGGTGTCTCTTCTTCTTTATAAAGCCAGGAATTAATACCACCCTTGACAGTATCTTTGTCTAAAAGGCCCCATTTCTTGAAGGTAGTTGCCTTTGCTTTAAATGTTTCTTCAGTAGTCATGAATTTGGTCTTTGGTTTCCCATGAGATTTTGGAGAGAGTGGGAGTTGGCCAATGCAAAGGGAATTTTGCATTTCATATTCTTCACATCCTTTACTCATAATCTTAGCCTTGACCTTGGGTATAGTTTCATTAGAGGAGATGAAAGGTTGAAGCTATAGACATCCAAATTTGACCACTCTGGCCATATGGTCAAATTCATCCCCTTTATTTGTCTATCTCATATTCCCCATCAATATTAATTAAATGATTTATTTAATTAATATTTCCCCTTTTTCCTAAGGTTCCTAAAGTATTTAATTTAATAATTAAATACTTTACCTTTCATCCCTTCCTCTCTAAATTAAAAAAATACATCAATTTATTTAATTTAGTCATTTAGCCTCTTGAATTTAAATCAATTTTAAATTACCTATTTTCTATCTCCTTGTTACATCCTCCATAATCCTCTTCTAATCTGGATTAGTTTAATTAATCCATTATTAGGATGTGCACACCTTTAATCAAGATTAATGTCACATCCTCCATATTTTTCCACTTGCCTTTAATCCTTCATTAGTCTTCTTAATCACCTGTTTGCACAACCTTAATCTAATCCTCATGCCATTTCTAGTATGTCCTCCAAGTCAACCTTTCATAAGTGCTTTCTTTATTAAGCCATGACCTCTTCCCCATGTGAATTAAAAATTCACATTTATTCCTCCAATGCTTTCCTCTCCCCCATGAAGTTTGTTGGGAAATTCCAAATCCTCTCATAAGTCACATCACCCACATGGGACAAGGACCTCCTTTATGAGGACCTTGTCTTATCCTCAAGGTACTTCCAATCATGTGAATTTAAAATTCGCATTTATTTCCCCAACCACTTCTCTCTTCCCCATGATGATTAGTGAGGAATTCTAAAATTCCTCACTTGTCACCACCCTTCCACATGGGGACAAGAACTTCCTTTTTGAGGAAATCGTCCCCTAATCCTAAGGTACTTTCAAGTACCTTCACCTCACATGTCCTCTCTCCACCTCACATGTCCTTTTTCCAGATCCTCTTCCACATGGAAAAATGTGAGGGCTTGTGAGTCCTCAACTCACCACAACCCTCCATCTTGCCCATGTTGGCTAAATCCTAGCCATTCATTTCTCTAGAGACTTCCCTTAAAATGGAAGATTTTGTCTCATTTTTTATTCATTCATTCATATCACATTCATTACATTCACAACTTCAACTCTCAAGTTATAGCACTCTCAAACACTTGCATACAAGCATTCTCCTCCTCCATTGTTGCATTTTGAAGCTCTCTTTGCATTTATCTCACACATTTAGCTAAACACCCATTTCCATATTTGCATTCATCATCCAATTTAGAGCATTTTGCATATCATTGTAGATCATTTTTCCATCAAGGAGCACACAACCAATCTTCATCAAGGGCCAACCAAAGGATCAACTTCTATAAGGTATAATTGTTCTTTTATCTTTCTTTGTTCAAGTTCAACTTAGGCTAATCTTGAGGTGGTGTTGTGTTATTTCTCCTTCTCCTTGTTGCTTTTCTATTGTTTTGCATTATTTAGGGTAGGAAATCACGCTGCACACATTTCTGGCACTCCTGGTGGGACATCAAAATTTGGAAAAATCACAATGTGGACATCAAAACTGGACTCTCAGAGATATGTATGTGAAATTTCCTAAAATGGAAAAATTTGACAATTTTTGAAAACTACCAAATTTGGAAAAATCCGATTGTCAGCACCTTACGTCATCTAGTTAAAACCCCTAAAATTGGTTTAGAATCAATCCTATCATATCCTCCAATCCAATCCCAATTTGAACTTTAATCCAATCCTAATCTAAGCTTTAGTTCCATCTGGATCTGAGCTTTAATCTAATCTCAGTCTAAGCTTAACCTAAATCCTGACTTGAGCTTTAGTCCATTAACATCCAAGATCTTTTGATATCGAAACAAATCTTAAGATCCCTTATTCCATCTTCAAATCCATCCTATTTTCTTTTCATCATCTCTTCTTTCCTTCTAATTATTTGTTCTCATCTCTTCAGTCCATATCCATCCCATCCAACATCATGAATCCTTATCCTTCACCAATGCAACCAAAAATAGTAGTCAAGGGGAATCCTAATTACATTGACGATGGTAACGAGAGTCTTGTTGATCAAGAGGTATATGACATAGATCCCCTTGATGCTATAATTTCTTGTAAGCTTTCCCCAATCGCTTTCCAAAATCCAATCACCCCTTCGAGCTATCCCATCACATCTTCACCCACACCTACTAGCAATCCTTATGCTACCTTTGACAAGGGATATCCATTATCTTCCCCACCCACATCTCCATCATATACTTCATCTACATCTTTCTCTTATCCAACACCCACATCCTCTTATCCCAATCTACCATCCCAATCTTCTGATCCTAATCTACCATCCCAATACTCCTATTACAATTCCCCATCCATGTCTCCCTATCCTAATCCTCCTTACTAGTTTTCCCATCCTAATCCTACATCCACACCTTCTTATCTTAATCCTACATCCCCATAAACCTATCCTAATCCAACATCCACATCTTCCTATCCTAATACACCATCTACGTCAACCTATCCTAATCAGTCATCCCAATCTTTCCTTCCTAATCAATTATCATAATACCTCTACTATAATCCACCACCTGCATCCTCTTGTCCCAATCCACCATCCATGTCTTCCTATCCTAATCCACCATCCCAATCTTCCCAACCAAATCCTCCTTCCCAATACCCTTACTACAATCCACCAGCCGCATCCTCTTGTTCTAATTCACCATCCATATCCTCCTATGGCACTCCATCTTCGACTCCACCATGTCCTAATCCGCCATCTACTCCCAATCCTACATCCAATCCCATTCCCCCATCTAATCCTCATCCACCAATCCATAATCCTAGTCCTCCACCCATCCATAATCCTTCATCCACCCCTACTGTGCCATCTAAGCCCATAATATGCAAGTTTCTCACTCCACAAGTTCTCCAAGGACTTATGACAAAGAATACACCCCCAAATCCACATCTTGAAATCATGGAACCATACCATCCCAATCCATCATCCACAGTCACTAGTGATGATACCCTTCTCCATCCCACACCTATCATTATAGTTACCACCCCTAGCACCACCTAAACCGTTGAAACCATCAAACCCAGTAAATCCATTGAACCCCCATCTCCTACCTCGAGAGCTGTCGAACCCATCCAAGATAACCAAACCCAATCACCATCTTCTACTCCTAGATCCACCCAATCTATCCAAGATACCCAAATCCAATCCACTCCTCCCACTCCTAGTATCACCAAAATCCATTCCCATGAACTTCATGAATCTTCCATCCTTCCATATCCCCCATTTGAGGAGTCCCTCCAACACTCCGTCATCCTGCCATCCCCACAAGATAAGTCATGCCAAGAGCTTGATCCAAAGCATACCAACATATCCCCTTCTCCAAATCAAGATCCTGCCATCCCATCTAGTCCACCTCAAGATCACAATCCCCCATCCATTCCATCCCGTGATCCCCTTGACACTCAAGATCTGATCACTCCATTACATGAGCCCTTATCACCCGTTGCCACTAATCCATATCCTATCGTATCTCCTAATCCTTCTTTGGATCCCTTACCACTCACTCCTCCCGATCATGATGCTGCTACCCCATCATCTCCATCTTATGATCCTCCATCGTCACCTAATCCTACTATCCCCACACCACTTTTATATTCCCTCGGTACTCTCACATTCATCAATGGTGGTTTCCTTGCAGAAGAGGAACCAAGCCTATACACCACCCATCCTCCACCTAATAATGGACTCCCATCATCTTTCCAAAATAAAAAGCATCCTACTATACATCGGATGCTCAAGAGCATGAACTATGAAGGAAAAGGTTTAGGCCTTCATGAGCAAGGTATTTTAGAGCCCATCCATGTCAAAGAAAATCCGCGTACACAAGGTATTGGATATATCTCTTAAGACTCACAATCCAAATTTTTTGGAACAACCTCTATCCGTCCTCAACGAGCCTCCTCAAAAAGTATAATAGGCTTTTCCCATCACTCCACTAAACCATTTTCTACTATCCCCCCTCCATCGTATCACCTCAAAACAACCATCCACATTCCTCCTTCATCTACTCCATCTATTTTGGATCCTTATGTCCCTCCATCCACTATCACACATCCTATAGCTACTAAGTCCATTATGGGCCCTTATACCCCACAATAACCTTCTCCATCCCATCCTATTCATCCTTTTATCCACCAATCACCTATCCATGCCACCCATCATAAACATCCCACTCTCATGTTCCCTAATCAAGATCAACAAAGGCACAAACCTACACATTCTCCATCCACATATCATCCTTAAAATCCTACCTCCATCAATCCATTCATGCTTCCTCCACATCATCCATATCCTTACACTCATCCCATTGCTATTAGAAGCACTTTGGATGCCAAAATAAACATGCATAAATCCAAACATCCACATGAATCTAAAGATCCTCATGTCTCCTTAAAAAGACACGTTGATGAAAAGAAAAATCAAATCGAAAATCCAAATCAAATCAGTAGCCACAAAGGCCCACCAAAACAAAAAATCAAAACCATGTGGACCCAAAGAAAAAAGATGAAATGTCTTCAAATGAAAAATATGTAACAACATCCAAAGTTGCTAATCCAAAATCTAATCATACACATCCATCATATCCTAAATCTATTTTGGGTCCTTATGTCCCAAAATTCACTATCCCATCTCCTCCATTATCCCCACATTCTCCATCCGTTAATCCTCCCATCCTTTCACATCCACCACCATATGTGCCAATGTTGGTCTTGAACTCATCACCCCATCATTCCATCCATACAATCACCAACATCCCATCCATTATCCCACATATCTCCTTCATCCAATCCTTTTAATCCATTCCCTTTTATAATCTATCCATCTTCATCACCTTGGTTGTACCAACATCCAATAGTCACTTCACACATGGGCTCTTAATACCTTGTATAGAACTTGATGCTTGAGTCCTTCATCCATCTCCTTTTCACATATCTTCTAAATCCACTTATCCACATCCCTATCCTTATCCACCTCCATCTACATACTATCCAAAAATAATAATAATAATAATAGTAAAGAGAAATAATTCGTCCAATGGTGAAAACTTGCAAACAAGCGCCTTGGATAAGTACCATAATGAAAACCTAGAAATCAGGCATCATGTGTAAATCCCCCATCTAGTTTACTTCCACACTTGGGGGAAACTTCATCCCCTTCACCCATCTCCTCCATCCAACCTATCTTACACGTCCTGCTTGTCATATCCCATTTATCCCAATCCCTCCATCCTCCTTGTGATCTTGATATAGATAGGGGAAAAAATATATACATTGTTTGGAAACCTCTTGGCATACATCCCCCTCACCTACACACTATCCTAATCCTTATCCACATCCATCTACTTTCCTTTTCCACTCGTCATGCTACCATTAGTCTCCCTTCCTTATCCAAGTGTCCAATCTACATCGATATCCCTCCCTCATCGACCCAACATATCCTCCTCCATTTATCTCTTTTATCTTCCCATTCACTTGTCTTCCATCCCTCCTGCCTCATCACACATGACATATCTAGAGTGGGGGAATTTACCACCTTTGGGACATAGTCCTTGGATACATCCTTCATCCATCATAGTATCCCCTCCATCTCCCCATCCTTATCTTCCTATCCATCCATCATAGCATCCCTTCCATCTCCCCATCCTTATCTTACCATCCATCAAACTGAAAATCCTTTTCCATCTCCCCATCCCTATCTTCCTATCCATCCATCATAGCATCCCTTCCATCTCCCCATCCTTATCTTACCATCCATCAAACTGAAAATCCTTTTCCATCTCCCCATCTTTATCTTCCTATCCATCCAAACAATCTCTTCCACCTTCAAATCCTTATCCCTCTATTCATCCATAATAGCATCTTCCCATCCCCTTATCTTTGTCTACCCATCCCTTTACCCCTTTTTTTCCCTTCCCTCTCATAATCCCTTGTCAATGGTATCTAACTATAGGATCCCCCTCATGCAACCTAATGCCATCTATCTCATCGTTATCACTCCCACTTCTTTTGCACATCTTTCCAATCTCTTGTCACTTCTCATCACTCATCTCTCCATCGTATCATCCTCCCAATTCATCTTTTGATGATTTGGACAACTATCCCATCCCTGAGCTTCGTGCAATTTCCATCATCCTATCTTACCCACCAAGTTTATCTTGTCTCATCATCACGGTTCCATCATTTTATGCACTTATCATGGTCATCTCATCATCCTTTATCCATGGTCGGTCGTCAACATTTTGTCGAACTACATTGCCCCTGCACTTTCACGTAGGCAAGGTCAATCATTTGATCCACCCCCAGGGCTTTTGTCCATTCATTCTTTTTCATCCATCATTGTCTCCATTGTCCTCTTTCTGCTTTTATCCATGGCCAGTCGTCAGTCTTTTCTCGAACTACAAGGGCTCTGCACTTTCATGTAGGCAAGCCTAATATTTGATTGGCCCTCAAAACCCTAGGTTTTTAGGGTGTGTCAGTCTTGTGTCTTGCATCCCGTGTCTTGTGTCATGTCATCAAGTATGTCTTTATCTAGCTGGTTCTTAACAAACAAGATCCATTGGTATCATCAGATTCAGTTAGTTTTGATTATCCTACATCATATCAATCTTTTAGTTTAGTATCCATCTTTGGTCTTAATAGGATGCATCCTTCCTAACAGACCTCATCAATCCCATCCACCCTTTTGATCCTATGGCAAAGGACGTTTGAAATTGATTGTGATCTTTTGATGCTTTTGGCTTTTGTTTATCATATTGAGCTCTCTATCATCACTTGCCAAGGCCGCTATGACCTATCATATCATGGTGTGTTTTGACTGGTCAACATAGGGGCATATCTTGATCTTTCTTTGTTGTTGTCTTCTTTGTTGTCTCGTGTAGTACCCGCCAAGACCCCTGCGGTCTTGTGTTAAGCTGGGGCATCCTTTTGTGCTTGTGGTTATCCCAATACATGGCTCGACCAAAGTCATCACGAATTTAGGGTGTTGGGATAGCCTTCTTGTCTATTGTGTTTGTTTTGTGCATCAGACACTAATCTACCTTGGTTTCACATACCCTGGCACTTGGCGTCTTATACTATAGCAAAAATTAGTGTTCTGAAAATGGAAAATCACATTAGGATTGCATCATGATCAATTTCATTGCATTACCTTCCAAGTATCTTTTCCTCCATCATTTTCATTCTTTTCATCCATCTGACATCTCAATCCAATCGTCATCCATTCAAGCTAGCACAAATCATCTAATCACATCCTTGGTCTTGTTCCCAACCTTGCTACAAGGCTTGATCCAATCATCATCATCGTCATCATCATCGGGATGTATCCTTCCCTATCCTTTGGTGTTGTTTTGGGATGTATCCTTCCCTCATCAACAACACTTTCATCATCATGTCATCAAGATGTATCCTTCCCTCATCAACAACACTTTCATCATCATCATCAGGATGTATCCTTCCCTATCCTCATGTTGTTTTGGGATATATTGTTCCCTCATCGACAACACTCCATCCATCATCAACCCATTTTGGCTTGTAGTTTGACTGGGGCAACATCACATTTGTCCTTGAATCCATTTGTGCTTGCTTTTATCTCTTCATCTTATGTCATCCTCTCTTATCCATCATTTTGCATCATCTTCCCCATCTACTCTCGCATCACCTCATCCATTTCGAGAGCACACCCGTGTTCTCTTGAACCCGCATGTCCTCTCGAGGGGGCATCCTCAATCCCTGATCTTGATCTTCACCCCCATTGTCTTTCTTCCTAGTCACTACTTTGAATGACTAGGCATCTTTTCCAATCTAACCATATTTTTCTTGGTCCTATCTTTTAATCTTCTTTGAAATGATGCTACTTCGTAGCACTATCTCAAAGAGGGGAAAAATGTAGGCATCCAAATTAGACCACTCTCATATGGTCAAATTCATCCCCTTTATTCGTCTCTCATATTCCCCATCAATATTAATTAAATGACTTATTTAATTAATATTTCCCCCTTTTCCTAAGGTTTCTAAAGTATTTAATTTAATAATTAAATACTTTACTTTTCATCCATTCCTCTCTAAATTAAATAAATACATCAATTTATTTAATTTAGTCATTTTGCCTCTTGAATTTAAATCAATTTTAAATTCCCTCTTTTCTCTCTCCTTGTTACATCCTCCATAATCCTCTTCTAATCTGGATTAGTTTAATTAATCCATTATTAGGATGTGCACACCTTTAATCAAGATTAATGTCACATCCTCCATATTTTTCCACTTGCCTTTAATCCTTCATTAGTCTTCTTAATCACCTGTTTGCACAACCTTAATCTAATCCTCATGTCATTTCTGGTATGTCCTCCATGTCAACCTTTCATAAGTGCTTTCTTTATTAAGCCATGACCTCTTCCCCATGTGAATTAAAAATTCACATTTATTCCTCCAATGTTTTCCTCTTCCCCATGAAGGTTGTTGGGAAATTCCAAATCCTCTCATAAGTCACATCACCCACATGGGACAAGAACCTCCTTTATGAGGACCTTGTCTTATCCTCAAGGTACTTCCAATCATGTGAATTTAAAATTCGCATTTATTTCCCCAACCACTCTCTCTTCCCCATGATGATTAGTGAGGAATTCTAAAACTCCTCACTTGTCACCATCCTTCCACATGGGAACAAGAACTTCCTTTTTGAGGAAATCTTCCCCTAATCCCAAGGTACTTGCAAGTACCTCCACCTCACATGTCCTCTCTACACCTCACATGTCCTTTTTCCACCTCCTCTTCCACATGGAAAGATGTGAAGGCTTGTGAGTCCTCAACTCACTACAACTCTCCATCTTGCCCATGTTGGCTAAGTCCTAGCTGTTCATTTCTCTAGAGAATCTTCCCTTAAAATGGAAGATTTTGTCTCATTTTTTATTCATTCATTCATATCACATTCATTACATTCACAACCTCAACTCTCAAGCTCTAGCACTCTCAAGCACTTGCATACAAGCATTCTCATCCTCCATTGTTGCATTTTGAAGCTCTCTTTGCATTTATCTCACACATTTAGCTAAACACCCATTTCCATATTTGCATTCATCATCCAATTTAGAGCATTTTGCATATCATTGTAGATCATTTTTCCATCAAGGAGCACACAGCCAATCTCCATCAAATGGCCAACCAAAGGATCAACTTGGATAAGGTATAATCATTCTTTTATCTTTCTTTGTTCAAGTTCAACTTAGGCTAATCTTGAGGTGGTGTTGTGTTATTTCTCCTTCTCCTTGTTTTTCTATTGTTTTGCATCATTTAGGGTAGGAAATCATGCTGCACACTGAAGCAATGAGGGATCAATATAGGATGATGATAGAGAAGAAACACTATTTATTAGACAATGATGTGAATGATGGTAATTTTCTTCCAACATTTTACAATATTGAAAGAGATGAGGGTCAACAATGACATTGATTTCCTTACCTTGATATGGGAATTTGATGCATTGGTGAAAAGTGGAGGGAAAAAACTACATGGTATGAATCCATGGGTAGCCTAAGAGTATGTTGTAGGGTAGATCAAGGTCTAATATTTTGCATGTTGTTTCCATAATGGCAGGGTCAACTTGAATGGGCAACTTTATTATTCCTTCAAAATCTCACTCAACATCATCATATGCCTTGATTGTTATCCTCTTACTAGGGTCTATAGCTCCATCAAAATATCCCAACTATATTAAAATTTAAAGCATAAAAATTTAATGTTGATCCACCATCTATAAGTACACACTTGATATTATGTTTTTGGATGTATGCTTCAAACTGTAGGGCTTTATTGTGAAAGGTGTCTTGTGTGGACAAGTCTTTTTTAGTACAGGCTAGATGATGAGAGGAAAGTAAATGTGGTATCATGGATTGAAATTGTTTTGTATTAATATCATTAGGTAATTGGGATTCTTGTAAGGCTCTTTCCAAGATTTCTTTATGGGTGGGGGAGGTCTTTAATAATTCTAAGATAGAAATTTGGGTGGGTTCTTTCCTAATTGGCCCAAGATGTTATATTGGATGGATGGTTGGCTAGAGGAAGACAAGGATCCTTGGATAGTGACTCTCCCATGACGTGTGGTGATGATGCAAATGGAGCCATTAATGGTGATTGTGACTATATGTGAGGGAGATTTCTCGATTCTTCTTACAATGGAGTCATGGGATGTTGGATTTTGAATTTAGTTGGTGTAGGTGTAGGGGACCGCCTTATTGGATTGGAGGTTTTGTCATACTTGGGAAAATTTTCTTGGTAAATACCTTGTTGTTCATTTGTCGATTGTGCTTGTTGACCTTCAATGATTATTTCTCCTTTATCAACAAGATCTTGGATATAATTCTTTAATTTCATACATTTACCTGTGGCATGTCCTTTGACTCTACAATATTCACAATATTTTTTTTCTTTATACTATGTAGGCTTGGGTTGGCTTTCATCAAAGGGTGTAGTCATTGGATATTTTATGAGGTTAGCTTGGACTAGTTTTTGAAATACTACCTCCATGGGCTTACCTAGAGGAGTGTATTTGCATTTTGGGTTATTGTTTTGTTTGGGTTGTCCTTATGGAATGGTAATGTTGTTGTGGACAACTTGTAATTTTGGATTAGTTTGGGATGAATATGGAATTTTTTGGAAGTTTTGGATGTGTTTAGCATTAGTAACACCGTTATTGACAATGTTTTTCTTTTGGCCCAAAAACATCATTTGTCATTGTTTTGATGACCTTGTCTTTGGATTCCTTATAGATTTTGAGTAAACCTTTGGCTATGAGGGCTATTTCAATAGTTACTCCCTTATATGTGATTTCATGAAAGGAATTGACACATTGGACTTGCAATGGAAGCCCATTTTTGGATTTAAATTTTTCACAAGGATGGTTACTAATTATTTTTTGAGAATAGGCCATGGGAATCTACTAGCAAGATGTAGTCATCGTTGCAAAACTCTCACTATTTTTTATTTGGTATTACATAAGTCTAGCATGGTGGTCTCATATTTAATGTTGTAGGAGAAATGTGCCACAAATATTTCACCTAGATCTTTAAAAGTGGTGATAGAAGCATGTGGAAGGTGGATGAATTATTCCAATGCTTGAACTCCTAAGCTTTGAGGGAAAAGTCTCATAAGATATATGTCTCTATAGGAGAATTCTTGACATGCTATATAGAATTCCTTGAATTTTTCCCTAGGATCTCCTTTCCCTTTGTATTTTTGAAATTTTGGCATTTCAAAGTTTTGAGGGAAAGGCATCGTGGTGATATATTGATCAAATGGATAAGGGCATATATCATCAAAAGTGTATCATTTCTTATGATGTCCTACTTGAAGGCTTTGAATCATGTTTCTCATGTCTTGGAGCTCTTGTGAAATGTTGACATGATTATGTGTGTTCACATTTTGGTGGTTGTAAGGGATGCATTGTTGGTAGGATGTAGGAGGGATGGTGGTTGGTTGAGGTTGACTATGTTGTATGTGTTGGTAATGTGTTGGGATATATGTTGTAGGTTGTGTTAGGGTAGTTTTTGAAGTATGCATGAGTGGGTTAGATGCTTGGAGTAAGTGAATGAATTTTGTGGCCTGATTTAAGGGTTGGGATGGTATGGATGAATGTGTGCTTGAATGTATTAATGTGGATGGCATAATGATCCTAAGTTGTGTAGAGGGGTGTGCTTGAGTTGATTGTGGTATGAAAATGGGTGGTTGTGTTACTTGTGCATGTGGGTTGTTGTGTGATAGACTAAGAGTGTTTGATCCCCATAATTTTCTAACGGGGTTAGTATTTGTGGGTGTTGTGGTATTTGGGATAGATGTAAGTTGTGTTATGTCAACATTTGGTGGAAATTTGGATCCATTTTTAATTAATTCTAATAGGAAATTATCTCTATTTGTTGTAATGATTCTTTCCCTAATTTCTTGATTTTCAAGATTTTGAGAAAATGGTTGTGTCCTTGGTGAATATTCAAGTTGTTGCACTAGGGTTTCCTCTTCATTTATAGTAGGTGATGGTGGTTTATTTGTGATATCCTCTACATGAGGCATGCCACACACTTGGTTATTAGCCTCCATGATTCTCTTAGTTTGTGACCTTGTTAAGGGCATACAATGATAGACCTAGTTGAGTTTTGATTTTGATTTTTGGTTGGTTGGAACTTATGAATTTTATGAGGTTGGATGGATGATTGGTTTAGATGTGAGCTAATGATTTGGTTTTTTATGGTTTTGATAAGGATCAAGGTATCTTAAGAAAATATAGATCCTTTTGATCATCAAGGGATTGATTTTGGATGTTTCCTTTCTCACTTGAGATAGGCAAGTTCTCAAGCAAAATTGGAAGGGGAGTTTGGACCTTTTTAACTTGGAGACTGCCAAGGCTCTAAGCTAATACTATACAAATTGATCAAGGACTAACTTAATACAATACTTAAGATAGTAAAATTCTTAAGCAATACACAAGTTAGAGATGATAAAATGGTATAGGATCTAGATAAACTTTTGATAATCTTGAATAGGGATGGGGAACTAGGTTTATGTGGATTTTGAATTGATGATGGATGTTTAGGTTTGAGATTATGAGATGATTTGGTTATAATCAAAGGTGGATGATTAGGGATGGTTATAAGTAGTTTAAGGATGATTTGGAGTGATTGAGGGATGATTACGAATTATTAGGGATGATTTAGAGATGCTTGTTATGATTAGGGATGCTTAGGGATGATTAGTGATGATTTATCCATGTTTAGGGATGATTAGGGATGATTAAGGATGATTAGGGATGATTAAGGATGGTTTAGGGATGTTTATGGATGATTAGGGATGATTAGGGATGATATATGGATGTTTAGGGATGATTAGGGATGTTTAGGAATGATTAAGAGATGATTGGAGATGATTAGGGTTTATGGATGGTTGATTGTACAACTAGGTCTGTCTAAAAATCTAACCCTGCTCATTGGGGATGACCAACTTTTGGAATACAATGTTCAAGTTTTGAGGTGAAATAGTGCAAGAACTAAAGCACAATGCAAAAGAGTTGAACTAGAAAAAGCGTTGAACCAGGGGTACTTAGGCATTGAAAAGGGGTTTTGAATGGGATTTTTTGAGGTGTTGAAGGGGGTTTTGAATGGGATTTTCTTAGGCATTGAACTAGAAAAAGTGCTAAAATAGGGTACTCAAGCACTAAAGGGGTACTCTTAGGCACTAAACTAAGAACTTAGGCCCTGAACTGTAATCATAGTTGTGTTTTTTCAATTTTGGCAAGAGATTTCACATAAAAAACAAGATGGATTCCTTGACTTTTGTAGGGTAATAAGGCTATTTTCAGCAATGAATGTTGAGTGCTTTATCATTGGTATAACACACGAAAGACATATTGAATGTTTGAGCACAATCCTAAAGTATTCAAGTACGAGTGTAAACTTAATGTGGGCCCACCAACCAAAATGATAATACCTTCAAATGAATGGGTAAATAGGGTATGCAAAGGTCATGTACCACCTTTATACTCCCTACCTTAGACACACAAGGTCCTACCAAGGGATATTTGTCAAAATACATGGTGAGTAACTTCGGGTATGACATTGTACCCTGCATTGCAATAAGCTACAACTGAATGGTATTAAGCTAAGATGTACAAGTTTTAGGGAGTCCTCTAAGTACCTCAAGGGTTCATTAGGCACAACTATGAAGACTAGCCCATCTACAAGCATGAGCTGAGAGCCAGATAAAATCTCAAACCAGTGCTTCACCCTATATCCTGAATCATGAGGGGCCTCAAAGGATTTTCCAAACATGATGTAGCTAGATTGTGGTATAACTTTCATTCTCCCCGTTTATATACCCCGCTAGTAACATGTGGTTGAGGCCATCCCTTGGGCTAATAAAATCCCCCAAGCGATACTCCTAAAGGGAATAATGACCATATAGTTTAACCATAAACCCCATGGTGGCTCTTGTCAAAAGGAAAATGACCATGTATTTTCCCACTAAATTTTCATACTTCCATTTTATTGTAGCAGACCATTATATCTGCTCTTGGGATACTATCATCATAGTAGGCCTACATACACTATCCTTCACAAACTATTCACTAACTATCATGCACCTTAAATCTCAATAAATAATTATCTTCATGATGCATGCCTTGTCATTGATGTTAAGCATGCCATTCACATTGTTTGAAGTCACATACTCTTAACTATCTTTGCAATTTATAACAACATCTCCATATTGTAAACACAATCTCCTAACACTATTATTCACAGGTCTCTTGTTTTTCGCAACCACATGAATACACTAGTTTTATCTCATGCAAGATTGTACTTCTCTATCATTGTATCATGCACTTATTTAAGGCTATCAAAATATCCTTTGAGCTACTCTTTTTATTTGTTCCCATGAAACCCTTATTCCTCTCAGTCCACAAACTATTGGTTCTAGAAGCTTACTACAAACAATTGCTCCACTTGAATCTTTCTCATTGATGTAGTGTAAAAAATTATCACCCTTGACAATTTCACACTAGGTTTTGCTCCCTCGTATGTGCTTGGACCTAATTATCCATTTAATTTCCCATTTTATAAAAATTCTTGGAAAATCAAACATGGGAAATCAAATTATTCATTTAATATTTTACCCCCGATACTTTTGGTCCCGAAGAAGTAGGAATCTAGTCTAGGGAGCCCTACTCCCTAGACCAACATTTTTGGCTCCAAATTTAAATATGTCAGTGTTGGTAGTTTATTGTTTTAATTTCCAATTTCAATTGTCTCCCATCGATATTTGATTTTTGAGAAATTAGAATAATTGCACATAAATACCTAGTCATTTGATCATTTCAAATCTAAGAAAATATATTGAGAAAATTGAATATCCTAAAATTAGTCAAGGGAAAAGTTAGTAGCATTATCACAACAATTTCATCATTCAAGTTTGAGGTTGCAAGAAATCAAAATGAAGGAATCAATTAAGTGCAAGGGGCTATCATGATCAATCGTGTTAAATTATGAAGATGTATTGAGTTATCCTCTACATACTAGTTGCAACAATCTATTGTGTTTGGAATCAACCTTTTGCAGGTCTATCACGCATTCAAGGCATCCATCCATCAACATAAATCAACTTGTGTGTGGCATCTCTTCATCGAGGTTTTTCACATCAAGGTAACATTATCACTTATCATTCATCATTTCAGTCAATTATTGTTGTTTTAGCCTCTACCCAACCTAGGGTATGCTCTCTTGATCATCATCGATCGTTGTACATGGAGGTAGGAATAAAAAAAAATGGTTTGAATTAGGAAAGCCCCTATACAACATAACCTTTTCCCTCATTTTCATGTGTGCAGGTTAGATTTGAAGGTTTCAGTCAGTGACAGTCTAGGGAAGTAGAGTGCAAACCTTAACCTATAATCTAGAATTTGCGGATCTAGAATAGTAGGAGTTCCATATAGGGTGTCCTTGCACCCTAGACCAACCAATTAAAGCTAAAATTTATAGTGCAAGCTCCTCTCCGTTATCACTTCTCAGATCCAGGTTAGTTTTGTAACTTTTTGTTTTTTTCTATTCGATAAATTATAGTTTCAAATCTAGGGTTATATGCCAATTAGGCTTGTCAAATCACACATCAAATTTACTAGAACACAACACATCACAAACATAAATCACTATGGGATTGGCTCTCCATTGTGGCAACAAGCTAATCATCAAAACCCTAGTCAATTTATGTTTAAATGTTTAGTCAAGCGAAAAAGGGATAATCCTAGTTAATCCAATTGGATCTAGGATCACTTTCCCTATGCAACATTTTGGTGAACCCGACATATCCTACACTTGTAATTTTTTTTATTTTTCATTGCATAAATATGAAAGTTGAATTTAAAACCTAGGTTATTTGAAAATCTTGTTGATAGCATGCATTTTAAGAAATTATCCGTTTTTGTTAGTTTTTCATCCTAAAAATTGAAAAACAATTTGAACTAAATTGCATAAATTTTTAGATCTAATTTTTCTTGTTTAAGGCTTAGTTTGAGTGGTCTTCATTGAGAAAATTAATTGAAAAATTATTCTATCATTTATGCATGCATATTTTAGTGAAAATCATTGAAAAAGTGATAAAATTACATAGTATTTTCATTTCAAAAGATCAAAAAGCATTGATTTTCTATATTTTTTAGAAAAATCAGTGAAATAAAGTGTTTTAATTTTGAAAATTATCATTTGAACATATTCAATATAAAAAATTGCATGCATGTATGTGATTCATATAAAAAAATTAGGCGGTGCATTTCTAGAAATTTGTTCACTTCCAAACCTAAACCTTTGAAACACAGGACCCTTAGACATTGTCAATGATTTTTAGATTTTAAATTTTTCAAATTTTACTTATCTAGTCTAGGGCATCCTTGCACCCTAGACCAACTAGATCAAGGTGAAATTTGTTGTGCACATCCATGTGTGGTATTTGTTCAGATTCAATTCTTGTTCTGACATTCTCTATTTCAAACCTGTTTGATTTTGTTGTGCATTGCTAGTTCGATCAATAGTACATAGCATAATGTTTTCATTGCAAAAATCTTGTGTTGTCATAATTCTTGTTTTATTGTTAGATCTTGTTAGACAATTCAAAGAATTTTTGTTGCAAACATGTTAAAATGAGTTTCTATCTCACTTTTTGTTGTTCTTATTTAATCCCTCTCCCACCATCTCTCCTAATTGTGAGGGTATCTTGGTGCAAGAGAATGCAACCATTGACAATCATGACAATCATGTTTTTTCTTCTCCTAATATCTCACCTACTTGTGAAGATATCTTGGTGTCAGAAGATCCAATCATTAAGAGTCATGAGAATCATGTTTATTTCTCTCACAATACTTCTACTTTGAAGGATATTGTGGCACAAGAAGATGCAATAATTAATACATTTCTTTCAAAAGATAGTAAGATGGATGGCATAGATTAAGATACTAAATTGACATTAGATCCTCCATCCACATAAGATCGTCAACAAGTAGTTAACTCAGATGAGGCTATGAACACACAATTGACTATTGGATCTCCTTTAATTATTGGACCTCCTAAACCACCTCTCATTATAGGACCTCCTAAACCTCATGGCCATATCCTAAAATTTGTAAAACAACTCACTAGCAATCATGTGCAACAAGATGTGTTGCATCAACCAAGTTATCACATAATTGCTTACACATATAATACTAGAAATAATAAGCAACCAAAACAAACAACAACATCCATTCCATTACCTCAACCATATCTTCCACCCCCACCTAGCCTTCCTTAGTGTAGAGGTAAAGAAAATGATCTTGTTGAGAAAATTCATAATAATCTAGCCAAGATCTCCCTTTGGGAATTGATTCAAACATCACCTACATACCACAAGATGCTCCAAGAAGCTTTATAGAAGATTGATGTCTCAACTTGTGTCAAATCGAATGATGTAGCCACCTTGTTTGATTGTATGCAAGTGAAAAAGTTGGATATTATATTTCGTCAACATGAATTACCCTCGCTTGAGATCCAAAACAAACATGAAGCTTTAATGATAATGGTGGACATTAATAAAGTTGGAGTTAAATGTACTCTCATAGATAATGGATTGGGTCTTAATGTTTGTAGCATTAATCTTCTAGATAAAATTGGTGTTGATAAGAATCTCATAGAACCTAATGATCTTTCTATTAGTGGCTTTGATAATGTTAGTAGGCAACCATTAGGGACAATCACACTACCCATTAAGGTAGGGCCTATAGTTTTTCCTACCTCTATCCATATCATGTCGGAACTTCTTTCATATAATCTTCTCCTTGTTATACTGTGGATTCATGCCATGAAGGGAGTATCATCTACTCTTCACTGTGAGATGAAGTATGCATATAATAACAAGATATATACGGTAAAAGAAGATGAACAAAGATAATTCACAATTCGAGGCCAAACATAACACTTACAACTCTCTTAAAACTTTGATCCCAACTTCAAAGGTAGAACCTATACATATTGATTATATTCATGATTTTATATCACCTATAACAAAACTCTTAGATGATGATTGGGGTTCATTAGATTTTACTCCCTCCTTTGTAGGAGAGCACAAAATATCACATTCACAACCTAATGAGTCTTGTGTTTCATTTGCTCAATCTTGTTCTACATCAACAAATCCAAAAACATCAGCCCATGGTGGTGATGTGGGCTCTTTAGCTTTCGTCCCTCGTGTGTCGGTGATGCCTAACTTTAAAAATCTTAAAAATGATTCGAATTCTTGTGAAAGAATCAATTATTCTCAGGAACATTCAAATAATAATTCTTCATTTGAGTTAGAAAGTGTGATGGGCTTGGATATAAAACTCTTTCTAAAAGTGGATATAATAAAAACACGAAACAAGGAGTTAAGGATCATGTGAATTCTATGCCTATATTTCAAAAAAGGGTTTAGGTTTCCAACCTTCATCCCCATCTTCATGTCATGCTCCATCATCTAGTATATTTATGACTTCTTGTGGTAAGTGAACAAGCTTTTCTTCACAAGAGAAAATAATGTCTCCTAATACTTATCCTATATCCAATCAAGAGAATATTTTGCCAAGTCTTCTCAAAGCCCGCTTGATTACTCTTCCTCCTCCAACACGTAAGAAATTTTATAGCAATAAATCATTTTGTGCATATCATCAAGTGCATGGTCATTCCGCTAATGAATTTCATGCCTTGAGTAGTAAAATACAACTTAGTTATTTGACCTGCCTTCCCATGTTTTGATGCACCTAATCCTTATAAGCAATAATGATCTTTATTGTATGGTGTTGCTTATCACTATGTGGAATTTGTAGCTTCATATGTTTGATCATTTCCATTCATGGTGGTATAATCTTAAGTGCAACCATACCATATTTTCCATGATAGCAACACAATATTATCTTGTGTGGTTATCTTTACCTCTTACACTTGGGGGGAAAGGATAAATAGTTTTGGGAGGTGTGTATTCTTCTCAAGGATCCTCTCTTCACCTCTTTTTTTCTTAAAGTACCAACATAGCAAGTATGTTGATATTTTGATGGGGAGGAATATTACCCCTATCGATTCCATAGACGTCTTGTGAGACTTGACTTATTGACATACTCCTTTGGTGGTGGTGTTGTTATAACACCCCTTGAGGCATGGTTATCAATTTGTCCTCTAGGACATTGATAATTTATTCATCCCTTGCGACGTTAAACTTTTATGCAGCCCCTAAAGCATAATTGACAAAATAGTCCATGGATTTGGCATAACAAAGCTTGCTAATTCATGAACTTGAGCATTTTTACATGGCCACCTAGCATAACACAGCTTTCTTTCCAGTGGAGCCATGTGTTTCATGAGTGATTTTACATACTTATGATAATACCATTTTGTTTAAACAACACATTTGATAGACGACGTTTGGTATTTGAGTCAAATTTAAGATTGAGGTCTCTTTGCCTTACCAACTCAAATTCCTTTAGTACTAACCTTTGTGTTTGTATTGTTTGTCTTATGTTTACTTGTGTCTACTTTGTGTCTTTGGCGTGTTTTCTTTGTGTATTTCATTGGTTTGCTTCATGTATTTTGTGTGGTTTCTTCATGTATTATTTTGTATACAGTATGTTTTCTTTGTGCATGCTTTATGTATTCTTTTAAAGTGTACTCCATTGGTTGTTCACTACGTGCTTTTTGTGTGAGTGAATCTTTTTCTTATTTTATGTGCATGTTTGTCTTAACATTGTGGATTGATGAGGTCCTAATTTGGGTTCTTGCACAACCCTCAACCTGGAGTTATCTTGTCTTTTTGGCATATTTATTCCTTTAGTGTGAGAATGAACATAAGATCATACTCTCACTAGAGTGGGGGCTAAATGTAGCATAAAAAATTGTCACCCTTGACAATTTCACACTAGGTTTTGCTCCCTCCTATGTGTTCAGAACTAATTATGGATTTAATTTCCTAATTATGTGTTCAATTTCCCATTTTATAAACATTCTTGGAAAATAAAACATGGGAAATCAAATTATGCATTTAATATTTTACCCCCGACACTTTTGATCCCCAAAAAACAAGAATCTAGTCTAGGGGGGCCTACGCCCTAGACCAACATTTTTGGCTCCAAATTTGAATCTGTCGATGTTGGTAATTTATTATTTTAATTTCCAATTTCAATTGTTGACCAGCGGTATTTGATTTTAGAGAGATTAGAATAATTGCACATAAATACCTAGTCATTTTATCATTTCAAATCTAAGAAAATATATTGAGAAAATTGAAGATCCTAAAATCAGTAAAGGGAAAAGTTAGCAGCATTATTACAACAATTTTATCATTCAAGTTTAAGGTTACAAGTAATCAAAATTAAGGAAGCAATTATGTGCAAGGGGATATCATGATCAATCATGCCAAATTATGAAGATGTATTGAGTTATCCTCTACATATTAGTTGCAACAATCTATTGTGTTTGGAATCAACCTTTTGTAGGTTTATCAAGCATTCAAGGCATCCATCCATCAACATCAATCAACTTGTGTGTGGCATCTCTTCATCAAGGGTTTTCACATCAAGATAAGATTATCATTTTTCATTCATCATTTTAGTCAATTAGTTTTAGCCTATTCCCGTCCTAGGATATGCTCTCTTGATCATCATTAATCGTTGTACATGGAGGTAGGAATACGAACATGTGGTTTGAATTAGGCAAGCCCATATACAACACAAAATTTTACCCCATTTTCATGTGTGTAGGTCAAACCTGAAGGTTTCAACTAGTGACAGTCTAAGGACGTAGAGTGCAGACCTTAACCTACAATCTAGAATTTGCATATTTGGAATAGCAAGAGTTCAGTCTAAGGTTTCCTTGCACCCTAGACTAGCCAATTCAAGCTAAAATTTACAGTACAAGCTCCTCTTTATTATCACTTCTAAGATCCATGTCAATTTTGTAACTTTTTATTTTCATTTGTCCAATAAATTGCAATCTCAGATATAAGGTTATATGTCAAATAGGCTTGTCAAATCAGACATCACATTTACCACATCACAAATGTAAATCACTAGGGGATTGGTTCTCCATTGTGGCAGCAAGCTAATCATCAAAACCTTAGTCAACTTATGTTTAAATGTTTAGTCAAGTGAAAAGGGGACAATCCTAGTTAATATAATTGGATCTAGGATCACTTTTCCAATAAAACAACTAATATTTCTATCTCTACTTGGACGTGTATTTTCAAAGGATTTTCTTTCAAACTTAATATTTCCAAACTGCATTCCCAGGTACAAGTGTGCTTTCTTCTCTTAGCATGATTCTCATTGTATATTCTTTTTTGAATTATTGCATATAAAATTTTAGAACTTGCAAAAGTGGTTGTCAAGTTGATTTCATCCTCAAAATCATCAAATATTTCTTTGGGAGTGCCATAAACTTTATTACAATGTATTTCTTTAGAATTTGAGAGAGATTTTTCTGGAACAACTTTAAATCTATAATTGATACATTCAGATACAAGACAACCAATGATTTTCTTAGAGAATATAAACAAATAAACCTTTCAAAATATGTGAAGAAGCCATTCATTAGTGAGGCCCATTTATTTTTCCATTATTGCCACAACTTCATGCACTTTGTGTTGATGGTGAGAAGGATCACTATTCAAGACCAAAATGATACAATCATCTCCATCAAACAAATTGAAAATTTGCTCATTATTCTAGCCCTTAAATTGAACTCCTTGAAGATTATTTCTATGAAAGAACTTTTGAACCTTTTCATCTTCATCATCTCCTCAAGAATATTTAAGCCCACAAAAAATACAAGTAGAGAGAAAGAAATCAGGTTGACCCAACTCTAGAAAGTACTACCCAAATACTCTTTTTTGGCTTCATTTCTTCTCAATATAAAGTTGCCTCCTGGGAGTCTCCAAGACAACTATAGGTTTTGAATGTGCAAAATTTAAGGTCAACTCTATAGGATCTTGATCACTTGCATCTTTGATAGGATGTTTAACAATTTTATCCTCCCTGGATACAAATGATTGTCTCAAAATTTGCGTATCACAGTCTTCATCTATAAACAATCTCAAAATTTGTTAGACAAGATTTGAAAAACATCAAGAGCTATATCACATAAGAGTGGAAATGAAAGGCTAGGGTAACCCTTAAAGAAGCAATCATGTCGAGTTGTCATCATGATAAGCTCCTTTTTGTTGTCCATACTATCATGATATATTTGAGGAACGTATCATTGTAATTTCATGTTTCACAATTCAAAGACCTTGTCTAAGGAACTCCTTCACTGTCATAAGTCATGGAAATACTTTTCCTTAGACCATGTCCCTTGAAAATTTATCTTTCTAACTCATAAACTGCTATGTTTGAATGCATAGGGTCTTAAAGTATTTCTAGATGCACAAGATCTAAAGGTTCTAGCATGCTCTTGGACCTTCTTACTATTTATCACTTCCTTCAAGATACTTAACACAACCATATTTCTATTATATAAACATTAACTCTTAACAAGCATTTTCACATGTGAAACTAGCATATGGTCTTGACAAGGCACATTGAACTATGTATGATGTAAGGACACAATCTTCATAGTTTGACTGACTGTGCATTATTTTGTGGACTTCATGATAAATTCCTTATTAACTATGATTGGCAGGGGCAAGACATGTGATAATCCTCTTCATTATTTATAATCCAACAAACCAAGAGCACTAGATAAACTCAATGTGCAATTAAAAATATTTTGTAGCAACATATTTTATGCTTTTATCGATGACCTTAGATTCATATTGTAAAAATCTTGACAAAGACAATGAGATTAAAAAAGTTTTCATACAACAAAATCTCATACAACTGATAAAATTGTAAGTGTAGGGAATTTAGTATTAAGGGCCTACCTTTGAAGGATTTGAAAACGTTGAAGAAGAATGAATAAAATCTTGGAGATCCCCCTTCTTCTTGCAACATGCCAATACTCTTCTCTTTCTCTAAAATATGGATGAATCTTTGTTCAACAACCTATAACGTGGATAAATATTATTTCAAGTTGCTAGTTGTGTGTGTCGTATGTGAAGCTTCCCCTCAATACAACGTAACAAAAAAACATAATTTTTCTTGCACAATAGGAGTGGAGTTACTCAACATTTGGAAAGGAGACCAAAATTAGACTTTCCCATCTCTCAAGCCTAGAGGCTTAATGAAAATAACATTTAAATTTTTCTCCTTGAGGATTTGGTGCCTACGATTACATTTTTTTCTTTTTGGCTTTAAAAATTTAAACTTATGAAACTCTCTAAGGCTTGTTTGGTGGTTATTTAAACCAAGTGTAAAATAACCTAACAAGTCCATGTTGTGTGTATGTAAATATTCCCAAGAGAAATAATTAGAAGAATCTATGAGAAGATACTGAAAATATAGAATAAGTTAAGAAGTAGACAATTTGGTTGAAGGCTATTGTATTTACCCTTTAGGATTTTTTTGTGTTATTTTTGGAAGAAACTTGAATGAAAATAAGCTTTTGTGTATTGAAATAATAGATTCACAAAATTGTAATGAGTGAACCAAGAAATAAATAAGGTAATGAATAACATTGGGTTCACCAAATTGTAATTAAGAAATTTAACTACTTTAAATGTTTATTACATCATATAGAATAATGAGATAAGTATAAAGGATTTATAGATTATAGAAAATAGAAGTGTTGAAATGATAAATTAGATATAAAAATGGAAAAAATTTGAACAAAGAAATCTAGCGCTAAAATTTGGATCTCATCGTCTAGAACACTATCATGATGTGCTAACATCTACATGATGTACTATAGTCCTTTTCATGTGCTACCATCCCATTCTCATGCTATACAAAATTTACAAATCCAAAATTTTCACCATATTTCAAATGCACCTAGATACAACAAGAAACAAGAACAACCAAAGCAACAAACTAGAGGAGACTAGATGATACAAAAATAAAGTTAATTAACTAGAAAAATGAAATAATGAAATGATAAGGAAGAGGAAGAGATAAAATTAAACCTTCATGTAGTTGTAGTCTTCTAAATACCTATATCTAGAACAAGAAAAATGGTTGCGCTTACTTGGGAGCTTTCCAAGAATAATCAAGCCCCTAGTTTGGTTTTTCCATCTCCATGGGTAGCTAGATAGAAAATAGAGATTGCAAAGTGTGCTCTTTATCATATGTGCATCTAGGACTATGAATAATGACAATAAAGTAAATATATAAAAATTAGTATCAGGTCTATGAGGAAGAATACACTAATGTAACAAGAGGAGGTGATGGTCACCAAGAGACATGATAATAGGAATGTAGAAGAAAATAATAAATAAGGGATAAAATATTATTCAAACAAGAACAAAAACTTATTTAAACAATATTACCAACATGATGTAGAAGAGACTAAGAGATGGAGATTCCAAGGTGATGCAATAATGCTTTTCGTTGAGCAAGCCTCAATAGTGGAGTGTGCAACCAAGAGAGAAAGAGAGCAAGATATAAATTTCTTCTTGTTATTTATGGAGAGATAAGTTTATAGTTGTTATTAGCAAAGAGATGGAAATCCAAATCAAAAGATAAATGTTCAAATGGAATCCTTGGAAGTTGAATGGTTGGATTCAAATGTTGAAGACATTTTTTGAATAGGAAAGCATTATAGTAGGCAACTACAAGTCGTTGAGTGGGAAGTAATGTTTACAATTTTGGAATCTTATGGCATGCTAGCACATTGCATGGAAGTTATAAATTATATTATTTTCTTAGAGAAATCACTTAAAATTTAGCACATGCTCTTAGGTCTACAGGAAGCATCAAATTTTGATTTAAATAAATTTAGCAACATGGTAAATGAAAATGTTAAGTTTGAGACTAAAATGATCCCTACAACATGCTAGGGGATTTGATAATAAAGCAAGTCCAAAGAATAACATGAAATTACGAGGGTGTACAATTTTATATGTTATAATTCCATTTGATTAGCCTTGACTTGTATCATCCCTTTGTCGATCTAATAAAGCAAGATCAAAGAATAACATGAAATTACGAGGCTACGGGGGTAGCCTCAACTTGTATCATCCCTTTGTCTATAAGATCTTGAATTTTATGTTCCAATGCAATGTATCTATCTTTAGAATGCTCATGAATATGATGATAGACACAAACATATTTAACCTTATGTTACCTACAAGATCATACATATCAAATTGTCTTAATACAAGTAAAGTAGTAAATTGGTGTTCAAATATGATGTGTGAAGGCTCCTCCAATCCACTTAACTAATAAAATACATTTGGGTCAATGCATCCATGATGGCCTTGACTACAAAAAACAATAGCTACATCCTCATAACCTCTATTTTTTAAATATATTGATGGTACTAAGCATGGAAATGAGAAGTGTTAGAAAAACCATGATATAAAGAAGGATCTTCCAAGAAAGCATTCTCACATTTTTACATACTATCATATAAATCTAAAAATGAATGATAAATCTTGCAAAAAACTTGTTCTTTGACATTTAGAAGTAAACCATCAATAAATAAACATTGAAGCTTATGATCCTAGTAACCAAAGCCTAAAATCTCAATGTACAATCCTTAACTAGATATTATTCTTCTTGCTTGTATTATTTGATTTTAGCAACACTTTTCTTAGCCTCAATATTATAATGAAAAAATTATGATGAAGGTACTAGCCTTGACTTGGGCTCAATATTAGAATGAAAATGTGTCATAGAGGTACTAGCTAAATCCATAAAAGAAGTGATAGAAGGACATGACAGTATGAGACTATTTAAATAGTCCAATAAAATCATAACATATTATAAACAATGTGAAAAATAATGCTCAACATGCCCCATATCCATATGTCTATGCATATAATGTGAAAAAGTGGAGAAAAAAATATCATCAACATGTAGCCCACCATCTTCACCTATACCAAGTAAATATTGTGAGATATCCTTTCACTAACTCATTTGACTGCAAAATCCGACAAAACTGTCCGACGAAATATGTAAAATTCGATGTTCGTCGAGTGCTTAGAAAATTTGATGTGTAATTTTAAATTTTTTGAAAGTTTATCCCCGACGTTCGTTGAAATGTCAGCTATCATTTTCATCGAATTTTCGACAAACATGAAAAATAGAAAAAAATAAAATTGTGGCCGACATAAAGAAAAGTGAGTTCGCGCCTGATTTATTGCGACAGTGTTTTGCTCTACTTGAGACAGTTTGTGGAGAACTCAGGACGATTTTCTTGGGAAAAATCAGAAAAAAATCAAGAAGATATCGCCAGGTTGAGGGTAGTCATTATCTTTTTGCAGAATTCAATTGTGAAGTTAGATTTGTAGTTCCAGGTTTGAAAATCATATTTTAAAGCAACATCTCATCAGATTTCATTTTTAGAGGTTAAGGGTTTTGAGAATTTCATGTCTAGATTTTGTTGTGTGGAATCACCATAAGATCACAACAAGGAACAAATTCTTGTGACTGTAATTATGTGATCATGTGTACACGGTTATTGCTATAACAAATACATGGCATGCGTGTGTGACAAGTTAATGTGGCTATGTTGTGATAGAAATGGAGGCACTCATATAATGTAGTTAATTCAGGTTGTATAATGTAGGTGTCAATCATCATTGGGTGCATTCAGGTTGTCTCAAGTTTAACAGGTTAGGATGTAATTATAGCATGATCGAAGAGTGATTACCTCTTGCTGCAATAAAGAGCCTATAACTCTAGTTGATATGCAGAGTGGTTGTGTTATATCAATTATGTAGTGCATTCAAGCACAACCCATGTTTAATGGGCTATTCTAGAGAGTGATCAAGATTTTCTAAACCTTATGAATGTTACTTGACATATATTTGCATAATCTCAAATTCCTTCAGAGGCTTTTGAAGTATCAATGTATCCTATATAGGGTTTATAATGATTTCTTTTAATTAAAAAAATAAATAAATGATGTATTTCCCTGTAATTAGATAATGTGGAGATCTCTAAATCTGCCCCAACACACTATCCTCTTTGGCACTGTATTCATTACTCTCACTACTAGGGTTTTGCATGTGACATCTTTAATATCTTCATGGTATGGCTTTTAAATAGATCTTAGTCTTTGCTTTAATCCTTTTCATGGTAACCCTTGAGTTCCATAATCCACCTTCAATCTCTTCTAAGAATGCTATCTTAAGCTAGACTGCATAGTATGCATATAAAGCAAGTCCTTCATACCTGCCATTGTTCCAAACCACCACTCACTGCCTTGCTTAAAATGTTGCCTCCATAAGCATAATAGCATGTTTTAAAATCATGGTTGCCAGTGATTGACCATTAAGCTCACCACTTTCATCATGAAGATACAATGAAATTTTTGTCTTCAAACTCAAGGCATTATGAAGATAACATTGTGAATTGTTTGTTGTGTACGATTTGATTTTCTTGCGCATTTACTGCTTTGCTAACTTCCTTTAAGGCGGGTGTGCACCCTCCAATCTCAAATAGCTCACTCACTATCGCGAAGAT